>CAOKZL010003256.1:0-110485 GCA_948472985.1 Iguana delicatissima | reverse complement strand
AACACTCTGTGAGTTGCCAGTGAGGAAACTCTAGGAAGTGGGGGAGCCAAATTCAGAGGGTTTTTTTTTTTTTTTTGCTCACCCCACTGCAGTTTTCACATAAAAGATTCCCCCCCCACACACACACACACACACGCGAAAAAAAACCCTGGATTCACCTTCCAGGTTACTTCTTTGTTTGAAAGAGGTCTTTCCATGGTCCAAAACAGCCAAGGGGATTATTCAAAATGACAGTCCCCTCTGAGCAATGACTCTTGGGTTATTGTACGTGGGGAACCAGCAGGGATTTTTTTTCCCCTAATGTGTCAGGCATGGACTAGTACAGTGTTTGTATTCATTAATTATAATTCTTTCTTTCTGGGAGACTCACTATACATTGGCAGCTGTGGCATGCATCCACATATCACTGAGTGCCACTGCTCTAGAAGATGCAGGGGGCATTTTGAGATGATGATGATGATGATGATGATGATGATGATGATGATGATGATGGGGAGCTATAATAAATATGATGAAGCATTTCATTCTTCATGGTACAGAGGTTAGTGCAGCAGCTAGACTTTAAGTAGTTGCCCATCATACTGTAATCTTTGTGACCAAACAGGAATTTGAACTTGGGTCCCCCAGTTCCAAGTCTAACACTCTTAACATTACTCTTAATTTTACTGGTTCACTCAAGTTGATGCGTGGAGTAGAAATTGTGTCAGGGACAACACATAGTGGTAGTAAACAATGCAACAATTAATGTGATTCATTTGCATAATATTAAAATTTGTACAGTGTATTTTATTTGCATACTATACAAATAGGCATTGTATGCAAATCATGGTGCCTGGTTTTGGAAAACTGAAATATGGCAACTCTAGCCATGTTCCTACTGGGATAACCTGACAGGGTTTACATTATATATCTTAGCAAGTGTTGATGGAGCCTGGTATTAATATGCATCATTCATAGTATTGTTATTATTGGAATTGCATTAATAATAAAATGAGGAATGGGTGTTAACTACATAAATGATTTTGCTGGGTCAGATGATGCATATTTTAAAACCCAATAGACACTCTTTGCTAACGCCACTTATTCAAAAGAAATTATTAGTGTCAGGAAGCAGCATTAAAAAAGAAAGCTGTTTTCAGGCACTGTAATATTGATCTCACAGATTATATTTAAAGCTGCTTGTTAACTGAGCTGCAGCACTGAACACATTGACTGGGAAGTAAACTCTGTTGAACAGAATGCAACGGTGTCTTGTAGCACCTTTGAGACTAACTCAGAGAAAGAAGTTGGCAGCATAAACTTTGTAGACTTAAGTCTACTTCATCAGATGGATTCTTTTGAACACAGTGGGACATATATATAATTCTACAGAGAGTAAGGTTGTATCCCAACTAAGCAGAGGCATATAATTTAATTTTTAGTAGCTTTATTCAAGTTCCATGTTTCATTTTCTCCATAGATTCTTCAGCAATGCACACGTGTGTGTGCGCGCATGCCCACACACACAGACTTGCCCTTCTTGTTTCACATGTGCTATATTTTCAGGCTGACTTTTCTTGCTCCCCCTTGAGCAACTACGACTGGCCACCATTAGAGTCCTGCCCCACAGTTTGACAACCCCTGCCCTAGAGAGTTTCAGGCAGTAGAGTTCCTGAAAAGAGTGCAAGAAAACTGTGATCTAAAGGCATGGTGTGTCTGATTCAGATTAAGGCAGGTTAGTGTTGATTTAGACAGGGATGTGACTGCCATCTGTTCTAACAGTTTGTCTGTTTGTTTGTTGAATTTATATCTCACCTTTTTCCCAATTCAATAGTTTAATATTATTTGTATTATTGTCACTGTTTTAAATGGTTTTAAATTTCTCAAATTGATTTTATTGTCCACCACCCAGAGATCCCTGGATATAGATCATGATAGAAATAGACAGATAGATAGGAAGGTAGTGTGAATGTTGTCCCTATATCTCAGAAGCTACTGGAAATTACTAAGGAAGCAGTGATGAGGCACCTGTGGTCCAGCATGCCAGTGGTGGGGGTTAAGGAGAGGACGAGTCTGACCACATCAGGCTAACCACCCATCTCGTCTCCCTGATTTGAAGCTCCAACATGGCCAGGCCCAAAGGCATTGTCTTTTTTGCAGAGGTTACCCTTCCACTAGGAACATGGACATTCCTTTACAAACATTATAAATGCAGGAAGGAAAAACATATATAGAGTGAAAAATATACAAATCTTTAAAAGGAATAGAGTGAATGAACTGTGAGTAACTGTGTGATTTTGCTGTTGTGGTCCAGATTTTGCCCAAACCACAGCAGGAAAGAGATGAGAGAAATGATATTAACTCCAGGAACTCAACTAAAGCAAATAAAAATAAACACAGGTCCTAGGGGATGGATTTAGACAGAATTAATGGGGCAAAGACCAACGGAGAAATATTCTTCAGCTCCCTGAGGACAGTATGTTTTCTATCATGAAAAGACAAACAGTATCAGTAACCTTGGAACTTTTAGAGAAATAGGTGAAATAAATGTATTTATTTATTTAGGAGAAAATCAATAAGTATACTAGCCAACAATTTATATCCATAGCCTCTAAATCATAACAAAATATAACTAGGTAGTATATGTTTGGGGAAAGTGAACCAGCTGTGAAACCTAACAAGGAACTTCTGGGAGGGAAAACAGACAGATAATGACTTTCATTTTTTTTAAAAAACTTGTCTACTCAAGTTGTGGGTGCTGAAGCAAATTTATGTAAAAATATTTTAAAATAAAAGTAAAATAATTAACTCTAGTGATACTTAAGATTTTCAGCAGGCATGGCCTCAGCACAATTTCTAACCAGGAAGCTGCCAAAACCCATTGTTTTCTGAGAGTACCCTTCAGCATGAGCACCTAACCTTGCCTAAGCCTCCTTGGCACTGCTACTGCTGAGGCCCACTTTTATTGCAAGCCTAGGTTCCCTGCAACTGTGCACATCTTGCATTGTTGGTAGTTTATTATCTTATTGTGGAAATGTAATATAGCAGCTGCAGAGCTTTTTTTTAACAACAAGATCTGAGTAAGCCTGCCTGAAAGGAAATGAGTAAATGCAAGCAGAGGCAGCAGTAAGAGCACTCAGGAATACCGTTGGCGGTGGTGATGATCAGGAGGCAGGTGGAAATGATCAGTAATGCTGGGGTATGGGCAATCCAGAAGGGGTCAGCGTGGCTACCTTTGTGGTTCCAAGGATACAACTAGCAGTGCTGTGCAGAGAATCTACACCAATGTTGTCAGAAAAAGTTGGACCAAACCTGTAGAAAATACCTTGTGATATGGGTTGTTAAGTACACCTGTAGAGAACCATGTGACTTTAGCTGAGTCATGCTGAGTCATGCTGATGAGCAATCAGGGGAGAAAGTTCCATCAGGTTTGGGGAGAATGCAAAGGTTGGCAGGATTGCATCAGCTAGTGTGAGTATAAATGTAGCTGAGTGCTAGCCAACAAATTGCATATGGTGCTTGACGTGTCTGCTGGAGGCTCTGCCAGAAAGAGCAAGCAGGGGGATGTGGAATGCCTTCTGGAGATTCTTGTAAATATGTACACATTGTAACTGAAGAATAAATTGCCTTCTTGATGGAAGAAAGCAATTGGTGTGGGTGAGTTTTTCCTGGCTACAGTGCATTGCTGCTCAGTTATTCTGTGCTGCTGGGCATGCTTCCAAAGCTGTGGGAGCAATCTCTGCTATATTCTGGGTGTGAAAAATGTGGTGGAAGCTGCTTCTGCCCACTTTGGAGCAATTCCCACCTCAGTCCATCATGTCACAACCCGTATCAGTCAGAAGGGCACAGTGACCCTCAGAGAGGAACACATGGTGCAGCAGGGGAGCAACAGGGTCAGAAGGTCCTATTCTCCCAGCTTTCTTTCATTTAACATCTGTTGTAAATCTATGAGCTCATGGAATTCATATTCTTGATTTTCTTAAGAGAAGTACAATGAACAGATAACAGATAACCAGATAATGTTTTCTATTACAGTTATTATTATTACTAGTAGTAGTAGTAATGAAACATTCTGTTTAGTGTTTAAGAGGTACACAAATTCTATTGTTTTACTCTAGGTAACAGTAGGACTTCAATGTCTCAATATGCTGTCATGGGTTGGTAAAATAAACTGATACCAAGCACTGACAGTTTCACTCTTTCCTCTTCTGCCAGTGTGAACGCTGGTGTTTTATAAATTAGATGTTGTACATATTGGCTGGCATCCTGTGACATAAGTGTGCTTATGTCTTTTTTTCAGTCAAGGGACAGGGAACCATTCTCTGGCCTTTGGTTTTCTGTCCAAAAACTTACCCTGGCAGCTATCAAGCCCTACAAAAGGCTGCTGTTGCTGCTAATCTGTGGGGAAAGTTGATTCAGATGATGAAGTCCAACTGCTCTGAACTCCCAGGGGAAGGAAAAGTAGGTTGTACTCCATCTATGAATTCTCCCTCATTTCTTCTCCCCTCTAAGCTGAGATCAGCTGCTTCTTAAGCAGCTCCATTTCCTTTCCTTCCCACTGGTAAGGAGGCTAGGCTGAGAAGAAGACCTGAACTGTGTGGGGAGAATATTATGCTCTGCCTGCCCAATGTAGGGTCTAATTATGTGCTATACCTTCTTGTATTTGTTTTGTTTCCTACTGTATGTTTTTGGTTGCTAAAGGTGATAAGTGGCGATATTGGGAAAGATACACCTGCAGGTAACTGCTTGTTATAAGGGTTTCAAGTGATATTTAGTACAATGACTTTAAATTAGTTTTAGTGCAATATATATCCTTTAATGTGTGTCACTTACAGCTTAAAACTTTACCTCAGTTTCCACTTCTAGAACCAAACTGAAAGAGTTCCACTCCATTCAGAATGGAATTTTTTGTCAAGAGATACAAACGAATACAGTCATTGCTTTAAAGTACAGAGCCTTGCATTTTAGAGCCTGGGGGAGTACACCAGGCAAACTACTAAACCTTTTCAATTTTAATTTTGCACAGGGGAAATTCATTCCCTCCCCTTCCAAGCAAATGCATTTCTTTGCAAAAGGTTTAATTTTTTAGAGGTACTGTCATAGATTTTGGCACAGTTGTCTGTCTTTGACTGAGCAGGTTGGAGACTTCCAATGATTAAGCCTTGTTCAGCATGACAGCTTGTGAACTCAGCATGGGGTGGCTTTAAATTCCAGCCTCAAGAGTGCCGATCTCAGACATTCAGTGCAGTGCAGTGACTCAGCAAAAAAGAAGCCAAACTGTGTTTGGCTTTAGAGCGTACATTCCATAGTACTGCCTGCACAAAGCTTACACACTGTCCTTCATGCCATCATAATATGTCATGTCTTCTTCAAAGAGTGTAGGTGAAAGTCTGCGGGCAGCACTGATACAAAAATATCTAAAAAACATAATCTAAAGCATCCAGTTCAACCTATAGCATTAGCAGTTACATTTTTACATCACTTATCAGTGCAAAGCACTCCCTAAGAGGTTCACAATGTTTTTTTTGGCTAATTGTCCCCAAAAAGCTGGCTACTCATTTTATTGACCTGCAGAAGGATGGAAGGCTGAGTCAACCTGGAGCCCTGCAGGATCAAACTCACAACATTGTGGCTGCAGTACTGGCATTTAATCACTGAACCACCAGGGCTAATGCTAACCTAATGCTTGTAGGTGTGATGAACTACAAATTCCATCATGCTTTTGTATGTTTTTAGGCTCTATGTGCTTTACATTTCTGCCTTTTGTCAATTGCTTTGAGTCTCAATCTTGAAGAAAGATGGGATATAAAATAAAACAATGATGACATTGATGGAGATGATGGGAGTTTTTGCCTTGCGTATCTGCAGGATGCTAAGCTGAGAAAGGCTGATCTAGACACGTTGACTTTGTCCTCCTGTTGCTTTGTCCTACAGATGTTATAATACAAATAGTCCAATATGGCTGGATTTTACACACCTAGCTGAATGTTTCTTTAGAAGAATTGCCAAGATACTGAACCAATAACAGATGTTACAGGATAAGGATAAACTAAATAAAATAATAAATAACAAAACCAAGGTGGGGTACATCTTGTTTTACCTAACAATGGCCCCATCCCAGTGATGTGATCCTCTGCTTTAATTTTAAAAAAAGCCTACAAGGAAGGAGCTTTTAGGCTCCAGAAAATGCCCTGGAGTTGCCAACTCTGCTTTAGAGTATTTGTTTGTTTCATTTATAGCATCATTCCAAGGAGCACCATGTGTTCTATTTTTATTTTGTATATTTATTTGTTATGTGTATAACCTGACCTTTGCTCAAGGAAGCTCCTGCTCTGGATTGTTCTTATTCTCACAGCAGCCCAGTGTGGTGAGTTAAACTGACAGTAACTGGCCCACAGCCATCCAGTGAACTTCATGGCTAAGTGTGAATAGTCCATTGAGCCAGCAAAAGTGAGAGCAAGTGATCCTGTTTCTTTAACCTGGAAAAAGTGCTACTAAGTGGCCACTCAAGGAACCGGAAGCTAACACTTCCTCCATCCCCCTGATTTCAGAAGAAGGAGGAAAAATCTACTGTTCCATGCAGAAGTACAGCAAAACTATCTATTCAGAGAAAGATGGAGGCACCCAAATGAGTTCAGAGGCAAGTTGACCCTCTGCTGCTTCACCCAGGCAGTTTCATGGCTATGTGTGGATCTGAATTCGAGTCATGCTGATCCTTGATTAACATATTAGCCACTACACAATGTTGTTCATATATCTATGGGGAGGTAGATAGGGTGTGTGTGGTGCCTACTTTACTCAGCATACACCAACACATGTAGCAAGAAATGAGACAGGGCTCTTTGGGAGAGAGAGGAACTTTCCTTTTGCATGGTTGATTCTGTACTTATGCCAGAATGTATAGGTTGCACAGGGAGAGGAAGCCTCATTCCCTTTTTTATTTTTATATGCAGCAGACCTATGACTGGTCCAGAGCAGTAATGAGACCCAACCACTTCAGAACCAGAAAAAAGGAATGAATGATAACTATGCATCTCCAGGGTGAAATGTACCTTGACAGAGAACAGTCCTTACCTCATACACTCAGTGAAAAAACACAGCCAGGCTGCCACAATTGCCTGATTTATGGGGGCAAGAGAAATAAGCTGATCAGATTTATGGATTCCATGCTGGTTTACTATGCTAGAAACTGTTTCTCAAGCAAACTGCTGAGTGTGTATAGAAATGGATGACACATTTCAAATATCAAAGCAGAAAACTGAAAACTCCTGTTGACTATATTTCCTGCACAGTGAAGTTGGGTAGACTCTTTTCCCATTAAATGCCTTCATAAATCTATGGCCATTTCCACACGGGCTTAAAAACTGGTGCACAGTGTCCTCCAGAGAGGACGTCTGCACCTGGGAGCAGACTGGGTCGGACTACTTTACATAGTTTCACACCTCAGTCCGCTCCGGAACGACCCAAAGTGGTTGTGCAGTGTGCCTTTTAAAAACCTGAAGAAACAGGTTTTCTTCAGGTTTTTAAAAGGCACACTGCACAACCACTTTGGGTCGTTCCGGAGCGGACTGAGGTGTGAAACTATGTAAAGTAGTCCGACCCAGTCCGCTCTCAGGTGCAGACGTCCTCTCTGGAGGACACTGTGCACCAGTTTTTTAAGCCCGTGTGGAAAAAATCTGTTTCTTCAGGTTTTTAAAAAGCATGGAGCACACCACTCTGTGCCACTCCATTCCTGCGCTCCGGTGCAGATTTGCAGGCTCGCACCAGTGCGAGCCTGCAGATCTGCCAGGGGTGGGCTTTAGGCTGGCAAGCTTCAGCTGTTGGTGGAGAGCCTCCATCAACTGGAAGCCACCATTTTTGTCCCCGGAGCAGTGCAGAGCGGCGGCCACGCACTGCTCCGGAGCAGCCTGGACCCGAGTGTCAAGCCAAGAAGTCCAGTAAGTACCGGACTGGGGCGATTCCATCGGCACGTGAGGAAATGGCCTATATTAAGCATCCTTAATCACTTCTACATTGCTTGAGTTTCTTTGTTTCTTAGAGTAACTATCTCTGATTAACTGCCTCTCATGATAGGTAGGTATCTTCATCCAAAATATAAAATAAAGTAAGTGTACATAACCCAGACTCTATACTGTCCAGGTTGGAGAAGAAGAACCAGGTATGAAATCTAGGTATAGAATATAGGCATAGGAGAATCTGCCAGTTTCACTTCCTCTCAGCAATCCTATTATTTGTTCCCAAATAGAGGAAAGTCGTTGAATCATTGGGATTTTGTTATATGTTAATTCATCATTCAGCAATTGATTCAGTGGGTCTACTCTAGTTGGGACCAACCAATAGGATTTAAGCCATGGATCCTCAATTATATCTACCTGTCTGTAGATAGGTTATCCAATTTTCTTAGGGAGCTGCCAGTTATACTTTTATTTTCTGTTGCAGCACAGCTCACAAGCCCCAAGTGTGAGATACAAAATAATACACAGGCTTTGATGTGCTGTGGGCCAGCCAGGAAGTAAGGATGATGGCCAGACCAACCTAACCTTTCAAAAGTGTATAAAAGTTCTGACTGATGCATAAGAAAGAAGGATTGGGACTCCAGAGAAACTGGATTCCAGTCCTTCAGAGTGAGTGACCTTTGAGCAAGCATTATCTCTCAGCCCAACACAGCTCCTTGGGTTGCTGTGAGAGTAAAATTTGGGAAAGAGAACATCTACATTGTGTATGTACATTAACCTCATCTCATTGGCAGGAAGCAATGCCCTAAATACAGTGTTGCACAAATATGAACAGATACCCTGCCCCACCCACACACACACCACTTTATGCTCCCCAAGAACCCATTCCAGAAGTTTTGGGGGCCCAGACTGGAATTTTGGGGGGAAAGAGATTACCCCCTTCTGATTCAACTGGTGGAGGCAGTTCCATAGCAGAACCCCATCCCATGGGATATTGGGTTATTGTCATTATGGCTACTGTTGTTGTCATTGTATTCATGTATCACTTATATGAGGAGGCAAGGGCCTCAGGATAGATGCTTCAGAGTCAATCACTTTGAGATAGCCAACCTCAGTATCAGTTTAGGAACAGGCAGAAAGAAGACCAATGGAGAAGGAACTCATTGCCTGAAGCACATGTATGTAATGATAAATAATGTTTTGGGGGAAGAAATGCTGGATTGGAAGATGCTGTACTTCACTAACATTCTTGAGTAAAACCATAAGGAAGGCTATATGCAAAATGGTATGGTGCTTTCCAAGCCATTTGGTCAAGCTGTTCCTCCCATGAAGCCCTACATAATGGTGCTTAATTATCTAATTCTGGTTTCTATACTGAAAGGCACTACGTGATGTGTCAACATCTGATTTGCATTCACACAGTGTATTGGCATCATGATGATTTTGTGAGTTTATTCTAATATTGTCCATAAAAGTGGCCACGCCCTTCTTAAATCAATTACTTACAGGAAGTGCCAGAGCCAGATCAAGACATTTTGCAGTCTGAAGCAGAATAGGAAATGATGTTCTTGTCCCAAGTGAATCTAGGTATACACTACCCAGAAGAGTAAAAATGCAAACAGACAGACAAAAACCTTAAGTGACTAACTGCCCTGACAGTTTGCTGCCTCTTCATGACTTCTTATGCCTGAGGTGGACACTTCACCCTGCCTAACAGTAGGGCCATCCCTGGTATAGCTTGATTTTATTAAGGTTTGGTGGGTCTATCCAAAACCCCTTTTTTCCTATTCCAGCCATTAGATTTACCTGTTTTGTCCAACAAACCATTACATTGTTTACTGACTAAGCACTAGCCATTTTATTTGAGAAATGCTCATGGAATGTTCTTCCAGGCTAAAATTGGAACTGTCATCATACTTAAGTCCTTTGACTCAGCAGAATTGCAAACAACAGTTTAATTTCCCTGGCTCAGATCCGCATTTTCCTGATCCTCTCTCATTTCTACATCAATCAGTTTATGGAATTGCCAAACTCCCCCCACCCAAACAAAAAGACCTAGGAGAGAAGGATCAAGCCCCTTTGTGTCTTGCAATTAAAAGTACGGCTGTCCTTGTAGTCAGCTGCTTGCTTTCACCATAATTGTATGGGAGAATAAATAACCAGAGGTACAAAGGTTAGATATGGAGCAGTGCTAATACAAGGGGCAAGATACAACATCAATGAAGCAGCTATTAGTTGTGGCACCTTCAACTCTAAGGTTGAGTATCCCTCAACCTCTAATAATAATAAATCTCACTATGTGTATAACCTTTAGTCTGGCAATGAGAAAACCCCCACGTTTTTAATGATGCAAGGGTCATAAGTCACTGTATACATATTCCCTGCTTGAAAGCTCTGGCTCACACTTGAAAGTTGCTTAAAGAGGGCTTCTGGGGAATTTGGGTCATAGTTGGCAAGATTACACACTGTCAGTTCCCCTCCAGCATCATTAGGGAGTAAGGATTTAATAACAGCTCCATTTGTTATTACATCTGTTTTGTGTTACTCTGCCAAAAAAAAAAAAGGCAAAAAAGTGTTTCATTAGTTACTGTGACAGGCAGTGGCAGTAGGCAGCACAATAAAGTCTACAGAGAGAGAGAGAGAATGAGAGAGAGAGAGTTGCCACCTTTTCAAAGGGGACATCATCTGCTGCTTTATTCCTCTTCTTAATGAAAAGCTATTTGGGAAAGCAAAATAGAGCTCTGAACGCTTGTGACGGTAAAATGGCATTGCCTTTGTCCATTAGCAAAGTACAAAGCCCCTTCCTCTGTTGCTTTGTTGCTCAAGCTAACCTATCACATTTGAAATCTGAAAGGCATTTGTTGTGCTCTGAGAACTCAGCAGAGGAAAGATGCTAAGCAAACAGAATAATAGGATGATAACTCTGCCTCTTGTAGTTTGTGGATACTTAGGTACCCATGTATATCTCAATTATGGCTACTTCTGGAACAAGAGGTACAAGGTGCCTGCCTTCTCCTGTTGTCAGCTCCTTGGACTTCTACCATTTATGACTTTTACTTCCCCACAGAACTTCACATTTCTGTGGCTCCACTTCTTTTTCCTCACATACCATTCCACTTATGTTTCCTGTTTCACATTACTACACCCCTCCTCCTCTCTTTTTCTCAGCTCTTTTGTTATGTGCCTTCAAGTCATTCCCAACTTATGGTGGACTTATCACAGGGTTTTCTTTGCAAGTTTGTTAGAGGGGGTTTGCCTTTGCTCTCCTCTGAGGCCAAGAGAATGTGACTTGCCCAAAATCTCACAGTGCATTTTACAAGGCTGAGTAGGGAATTGAACCCTGGTCTCCAGAGCCATAGTCCAATGTTCAAACCACTACCTCACACTGGCTCTACTCTGTCAGCTACCCAGTGATTCTTCTACCTCTCCACCTCTGTTCCTCCATTTTCCTCATTGACTTGCTCACCTGTCTCTCCCCTCCAACTACCTTTTGCTCTTGTTTGGTTTCCTTCACCTCTTCTCCATGTATTTTGAAATGCCTTGGAGAAAGGCCAGATATTAGACAAATAAAGAAATACTACCTTACTTGTGTAATGCTTTTTGTGAGTCTGCCACACAAACCCTGATTCTAGGGGCCCAAATCCAATTGCTAGGCAATTGCTAGACTTGAATAGACCTATTGAATCAATGGATGAACGGTGAGCCAAGATGTATGCATGTATGTTTCGATGGGTCTGCCATAGCTGCTACTGACAATTGGATTTAGGCCAGTGGATTTCAGAGTGCTGGACCTGGATGGATCAAGCCTGTACTGTATTCATTCAGAACATAGAAATATCCATGCTAGCATACTTACAATAAAAAGAAAGATGAATTCTATGGGGCAAGTTACAAAATTAATTCATTGATTAATTTCTTAAATTGTTAAAGGAAATTGATAAAAGGGCTACTAATAAGTTACGGTAAGGAGAAACATTAATCACCATTCAAAAATCATATCACTGGTGTTTAACAACTAAACCAACAACTTTTAGAATTGAGTAAATTTTAAGACATATTTTGGAAAATATTAACAAATTAGGGCAACAAATTATTTTTGAACAAATCATATCCGCGCTTTGATTCATGGGTAGTTGTGTTATAGCTAGGAAACAGTTCTTGCCTCCTTTGTTCCTGCTCTCAGTTCAGATATTACATGAGTGTGTCGGTCACTGTCTAACATAAATGGTGACATTTTGGCTACATAAAACTAGGACTTACCTTGTGAAAGACAAGACAGTAATTACATCTTCATCTTCATGTGAAGATGCTCTATTCACCAGCTTTAACCAGCCTACCCTATATAGGTTCTAGTTAGCACAACATTTCAGTTATATTCTATGAAGTTGTCCAAACTGATTAATTCAGTTACCTAGATCAACTTACTCAGCTAACTATCCCAATACATCTCAGTTAACTAAACCAATTAGACATTATTTATTTGCATTCCATTAAAAGGACAGCTTAATGTCTGAGCCAGACATAAATCAAAAAGATACCTCTCATATGGCTTGTGGAGATGAGAGGATCATTGTCACACCATTTTTTTTTCCTAATCCAAAGGGGACTATCATCAGTAGTCTTGCAAATAATAGTAATTTTTTTAAAAAATGAATGCAGGGTTGTCCACAGGCATTAAGATTTGTTTTGATCCCTGATGCTGTGACCTAGGGAAGCAGGTCAGTGTATCTCAAACTAATTCCATTTGGGTCAAAATACAAATAATGATGTAGAAAATCTACATCTTCTTGAGTCCCAATGACTTTCTTCGGTAATCAATAAATGGTTATAACTTTGTTTTCTATTTGTCAAACTTAGGCCCTTTCCACACGGGGTAAAAAAACAGCTTAGGGCGACCTCACCCGGAGGTCGTCCACACCGTGGGGTGCACTAGGGCAGTTTGAAAAGTGGAGGTTCCACACCTCAAACTGCCCTCGCGCGGCTGCAAGGGGTGGTGTGGCGTGTTTTTTAAAAGCCACATTTCATGTGGTTTTTAAAAAACACGAGCGCGCTAACCTGTTGCAGTGCCCTGAGACCTGCCTGGGGGCGGGCTTCTGGCTGGCGCGCTGCCCTGATTGGCGGAGCGCCGCTGGAAGTCACCGGCCACCATTTTGGGCACCGCCGATCGCTGCCAAAATTCGCCAGCATGGGGAGCGGCGAGCGCACGCTCCCCACGGGGACAGAGCAACCCGCTTCCAGGTAAGCTCCGCCCTTGCGTGCGCAACCCCGTTTCCCCATCCCTCGTGTGGAAAAGGCCTTAGATGATTATTTCAAGCTTAGTAGCTAGCTATGAAGAATGACACTGCCAAATGTCAGACAAATAGGTGGAGGGGCTTTTGTGCTACACACCCTTAACTATTTTTTAAGTACAGTGAAACACTTCTGTGTACCTGTAAATCATTCACCCCAAAGATGCACAAATGAGCTAAAGGAACTGAAAATTGTTAGAATCTATATACAGCATTCCCAGAATTCATTTTAGAAATCTTTCACATCAGATCAAAATATGTAGGCAAATTGTGTGAACCTATGGAACAAAAATGGAAAAAAACTTTATCATATATTGTTCCCAAACTCATTAAATCTTAGTATCAGAGTTTTGGTGTGTGTTTTTTTAAAATTTCATTTCATAAATAGTGATTGCAGTTGCAGACTCTTTTGTTGAAAAGAATTTTAGCGCTGTGAGAGATGAAAATTTGGAAGGGCATTTGACAGCCTCTGCAGGGGAAAGGGAGACACTGTTTAAATCAGCCCTAAATTCAAGTAAATTATGCCGCATGAAATTGTAGCTGCAAATTATGACTTCAGTGAGTTGCTCGGCCGTGGAGACTTTTAAATGGAGAGCTAATTTGAGAGCTGGAATATGATGTTCTCAGAAACCCATTCATAAAATCCATGACTGGGACTCATTTCACTTACCAGTCTCCTTCCTGCAGCCTTCTGAAAAGTAGCCAATTTCATGTCCCTACAAGTTCATGAACCTCTGTAATGAGTTGGAATTCATAAGGCAGTGAAAGCAGCACAGCATTCCAGACAAAACATTTTAACAAATCATGCTGCTCTGATAACTTTCTTCAAGGAAGGAAGGCTGACCTCCCAGATTTTGTTCTCTGAATCAAACCAGCTAATGGGATTGCCCTTGAGATGTATCCATAGCCTCTCCACTGAGCAGTCCCACAGGCCAACTAACTGTGTCTGAACACAGAAACAACATGGATTTTCCATGATTACCATGCACTCTGTTTTATAAGACTGCTTCTCCTATATGGGAAAAATGAGAAACATTTGCCCAGGAGTGTAATGATGAGTGTCTTTTGGGTTTAGTGGATAAAATGAAATTTGTACAAGTGTGTCATTGAGTCAGCGTGGAGTAGTGGTTTGAGCATTGGACTAGGACTCTAGAGACCAGGGTTCGAATCCCCACTCAACCATAAAAACTCATTGGGTGACCTTTGACAAGTCACTGTCTCTTAGCTTCAGAGGAAGGCAAAGGCAAACTCCCTCTGAACAAATCTTGACAAGAAAACCCCATGATAGGGTCATCTTAGGGTCACCTCAAGTTGGAAATGGATCTGGGTAAGAATTAAGGGAGCGAGAAACAATAGGGATATTTTGGTGGAGGTTTACTACACACTTCCAACCCAGACTGAGGACTTTGATGATGCCTTTCTCAACCAAATGACTGCACATTCAAAAAGGAGAGATACAGTAATAATGGGAGATTTCAATTACCCGGGTATATGTTGGCAGTCAAACTCTGCCAAGACAGCAAGGTCCAGCAAGTTTCTTGCTTCTCTTGTAGACAATTTCATGGTCCAGAAGGTGGAAGAGGCCACAAGGGGATCAAATATTCTAGATCTGATCCTGACCAACAGGGATGACCTTGTTAATAAGGTAGATGTGGTTGGATCTTTAGGGGGGAGTGACCATGCCCTATTGGAATTTGGCATTCAGTGGGAAGGAGAAGATAAGTGTAGCCAGACACTCATCTTAGATTTTAAAAAAGCGGACTTCTGTAAGCTTAAGGAGCTGCTGGCTGAAATTCCGTGGTCAAGAATAGTGAAGGAGAAAGGAGTTCAGGAGGAATGGGAGTTCCTTAAAGGGAGATACTGAAGGCACAGTCTAAAACTGTGCCAATAAGGAGGAAAAATGGAAGGCATCTGAGGAAACCAGAATGGTTGACTAAAGAACTTTCAGCTGAGCTAAGTGTTAAGAGAAACATGTACAGGAAATGGAAGAAGGGGGAAACCACCAAAGAAGAATTTAAGCAAGTAGCCAGGAGATGTAGGGAGAAGATCAGAAAGGCTAAAGTGCAGAACAAACTTAGGTGGCCAGAGACATTAAAAACAACAAAAAGGGCTTTTTTAAATATGTCCGCAGCAAAAGGAAAAAGAAGGAGACAATAGGGTCGCTGCGCAGAGAAGATGGCGAATTACTAACAGGGGGAAGAGAAAAGGCAGAACTACTTAACACCTTCTTTGCCTCAGTTTTTTCCCAGAAGGATGCAAGCATTCAACCTGGCAGCTGGGGAACAGATGAGGAAGCAGGGGAAATGAGGCACGTAATAGGTAGAGAGGTGGTACAGGAATACCTGGCCACACTGGATGAATTCAAGTCTCCAGGGCCAGATGAATTGCATCCTAGGATATTAAAAGAACTAGCAGAGATCATTTCGGAACCGCTTGTTATAATCTTTGAGAAATCATGGAGGACAGGAGATGTTCCAGTAGACTGGAGGAGGGCAAACGTTGTTGCCATCTTCAAAAAGGGGAAAAAAAGAGGACCCAAATAATTATCGTCCAGTCAACCTGACGTCAGTACCCGGAAAGATCTTGGAGCAGATCATTAAGCAGTCTAATTGCTTAGAAAGCAAGGCAGTAATCACGAGAAGTCAACATGGATTTCTCAAAAATAAGTCATGCCAGACTAATCTTATCTCTTTTTATGATAGAGTTACTAGCTTGATAGATGAAGGGAATGCTGTGGATGTAGCATATCTCGATTTCAGTAAGGCCTTTGACAAAGTTCCCCATGACATTCTTGCAAAGAAGCTAGTAAAATGTGGATTGGACAAGACTACTGTCAGGTGGATCTGTAACTGGTTGACTGACCATTCCCAAAGGGTGCTCACCAATAGCTGCTTTTCATCCTGGAGAGAAGTGACTAGCGGGGTGCCACAGGGTTCTGTCCTGGGCCCAGTGCTGTTCAATATCTTCATCAGTGACTTGGATGAAGGAATAGTAGGCATGCTCATCAAATTTGCAGATGATACCAAATTGGGAGGGGTTGCTAATACACCAGAGGACAGGATCAAAATTCAAAATGACCTGGACAGATTGGAGAGCTGGGCCAAGGCTAACAAAATGAAATTCAACAGAGAGAAGTGTAAGGTCCTACACTTAGGTAGAAAAAATGGAATACAGAAATATAGGATGGGGGACACATGGCTGGATAGCAGTACGTGCGAAAGGGATCTAGGAGTCTTAATAGACCATAAGCTGAACATGAGTCAGCAGTGTGATGTGGCAGCCAAGAAAGCCAGTGCAATTCTCGGTTGCATCAATAGGAATATGGTGTCTAGATCGAGGGAGGTACTGGTACCACTCTACTCTGCTTTGGTTAGACCTCATCTTGAATACTGTGTCCAGTTCTGGGCACCCCAATTCAAGAAGGACATGGTCATGCTGGAGCAAGTCCAGAGGAGGGCGACCAAAATGGTGAGAGGCCTGGAAGCCATGCCCTATGAGGATAGACTTAGAGAGCTGGGGATGTTTAGTCTGCAGAAGAGAAGGTTAAGAGGAGACATGATAGCCATGTTTAAATATTTGTAGGGATGCCATGTAGAGGAAGGAGAGGGCTTGTTTTCTGCTTCTCCAGAGACCAGGACAAGGAGCAATGGATTCAAGCTGCAGGAAAGGAGATTCCACCTGAACCTCAGGAAGAACTTCCTGACGGTCAGGGCTGTCCGGCAGTGGAATATGCTGCCTCGGAGTGTAGTGGAGTCTCCTTCTTTGGAGGTTTTTAAGTAGAGGCTGGATGGTCATCTGTCGGGAGTGCTTTGAGGGTGTTCCTGCATGGCAGGGAGTTGGATTGGATGGCCCCTGTGGTCTCTTCCAACTCTACATTTCTGTGATTCCATGATTCTATGACTTTAAGGCACACAACTACGGGAGCAACATGTCTAGCATATGAACACGTTAATGGCATTATATAGAATCATAGAAACATAGAGTTGAAAGGAGCCTCCTAGACCCTGCTCAGTGCAGCATCTCCAGCTACAGAATTCCTAGCAGGCAGCTGTTCAGCCTCTTTTTGAAGACATCCAGAGGAAGAGACACCACCACTTCTCTAGGTAATTGTTTCCATTATCAAACCACTCTAGCTGTCAAGAAGTTCCTTCTGATGTTCAGAAACATTAAGGCCTGAATCTTATTGGTACTTCACCTTAACTGGGCCCATTGAACCAATCAGTGAATGGTGAGTCAACAATACAAATGGTACATTTACTCTAGCTGAGATTACAAATACAATTCAAGTGTTCATAGCAGTGCTAGGAATCTAACTCTGTGAAAGGAGTCAGAAGGAGTCAAGTACTGTTTAAAATAGCATAGTATCGGACAGTCTGGCATTAATATTATTCCTGGAGGAGGCTCCAGGTATAGGAGTCTACCAGTGCTGTGAGCTGCACAGTTCACATTTTCTGTTTAGATGGTACAAAGTGAGGCTGGAACTCTTCCAGTGCCTGGGAGAGGAATAAAAAAAATTCTTGCCATTCCCCCTATTGGCACATCCACCCAACCAGTATCTTTCATAAGGTAAATGGTACTACTTCCACAATCAGTGGCTGCTTCTCAGGGGTCCTTCCTCAAAGCCAGACATGAAGGGCCTGACCAGCTCTGGAGAGGTATGCACAAACCATTTCAGCCAGTAAATCTCTCTTGTAGGGGTGCGGTACCCTCAGAAGGTGGTGGATTCATCCTCTACTTGTGCTCTGCCATACAAAGCACATAAGCTACATATTAGGGCCAGCCCTACATAAAGCCAATAGATAACAGCCTGTTCCCAAAGTCTGATGATTCTCTAGAAACAGATAGCCTGAAAAAGTGTTCTTGCCTGCAGGAGAAGGAAACAAAATGCCTGATAATCCAAATCTTTTGTTTTTGAATCTTCTTTTGTTCTAACCACCCTTCTTTCATTCCTTTCTCATCTGTTCTCCCTCCTGTCAGTCAAACAGCATTGCAATGACACGTCTGAAGAGAAAGTGTCAGGCAACAAAGTTCACAGATGTTTTGCTAAAGGACCAAAGTCATACGATGGTCTATGAGTGATCATATGATTGTGCAAAGATCTTTAAATGTCACCAGGCCATACACACCTATTCTATCATATGGTTTAATTGGCAAAATATTTAATTGGTGTGAAGTATATGCTATGCTATGACTGGGAAGCTTGCTGGCAAAGAGGAACTGGCTGCACATGTACATTGCAAAACTAGGCCATAGTCAGGGAGGCCTCGGACAATGGACTTACAGATGTCTCTCAGTGACTTGACCTTAAGAAACCATAGCACTCAAAACAGCTTCCATGGAATGGCTGATTAACTTCAACCTTCTCCCTTTATCCATTGAAACTTTTCATATCCCCTCACCTGTCCCACTATTAAGAAGCTATCATGACTCCCATCAGTCCCTTTGTTACCTAATGCTAAGGCCATTAGCTTGTTCTAGACCCCATTATCCACTCCTCCAACCCCATTGTCTAGTATGCCAGAGAGCCATTAACACCTTCCATTCAGGGTAGAAAAAGAGTATTTAAACCTTTGCTCTGAGTCAGATAACTCACTGTATTTTTGGCATACTGGCTGTCACTCTGCTGCTCCAATTCCCATTGTGGTACTATCTTTGGACCCTTCATCTGAGCTACAGCACTTTGTTTCTTCACTTCTGGATAGATAAATATCACCCACATTGCCCTAAACTCTCACCATCCAAACTTTTCTTCCCTTTTCCTTCAGCCAGCATTGTGTGACTGCAATACTGCTTGGATCTTGTGTGTGTGTGATTGTTAATTCCCCGAATAAAACAAAGGCCATTTCCGCACGGGGCGAGGGAATCGCCCTGTATCAGTATTTACCAGACTTCTTGGCTCCACGCTTGGGTCCAGGCTGGTCCAGAGCAGTGCGTGGCCACCGCTCCGCACTGCTCCAGGGATGAAAATGGCGGCTTCCGGTTGGTCCAGGCTCTCCACCAACCACTGAAGCTCACCAGCCTAAAGCCCGCCCCCAGCAGATCGCAGGCTCTCACTGGCGCAAGTCTGCAAATCTGCACCGGAGCGCAGGCAGGGAATGGCGTGCTCCGTGCTTTTGAAAGACCTGTTTCAAGTGGCTTTCAAAAGCATGCTGCACGACCACTTTGGGTCATTCTGGATAGAGCTGAGGTGCGGAACTACACTAAGTAGGTCCAACCCAGTCCGCTCCCAGGTGCAGATGTCCTCTCTGGAGGACGCTCTGCACCGTTTCTATAAGCTCGTGCCAAAATGGCCAAAGAAAGCTTACTTTTGAATCTTCGTCTGGTTTTTCCCTGCATTAGTACTGGTATACACAGGTGTAAAATATCCTGTTAGGTTACCCCCCCCACCTTGCAGACTTCCTCTTTGAGCTGATATTCCCCATGGTTTCACAGAGGCACTGGCATCGTGAGTGGACCCCCAAGTCACCCCTGTTTTGGGGTAACATAAGTATCTGGGTTTTCTCTTCCCACCAAATGGCAGTTGTATAGCATACACAAAATATGGTGTCCTGGCAACCCAAAGGAGGACATCTGCTCTGCTAAACTTTCATATTTTCATTTTTTTAGTTTTTTAATTTTTGTGCTAGAAAAGATTTCTCTGTGCCAGCTGCAACAAATTTGTCTGAGGTTAAATCACTTAGCCATCTTCTGCATCATGCACAACTTGGTCCATATCCCAGTTTTACTTCACTTTGAATATGTCCAGTGAAAATTTCTGAGAGTCCTCCCCTTTTTGTCTGCAACAAAATTTACAAACAAAAGGCAAGAAGATGAGGTTTCTAAGGAAAACTATAACATTTAACCAAGGAGTAGACCTACTTGGATACTAGTCATTTTCCTGTCTTTGAAAACCAGTTGTTGTTGGATCCCTTTTGTACAGCTGCCAGAGGCAGGTAAATAATTTATAACATCATGTTCATGAACTTGAAAATTGAGAAGCTATTTTCACATTTTGGAAGCTTCCTTAGCTCAAATAGGAGTGCAAACTAATGACTGTGAAATTGCTTCTCTGCTGTCATCAGCTCTTCCTTATTGCTACAGACCAGTAACTTTAAGCTGAAGTTCTGTCCTCAAATAAAGTGAAGTTGTCATTTATTAATTTGCTTGGCTCTTGAGTCATTTCACAACAGAATAGTGCTTTCCCTCAACATATAATATGGTGACACCAGCCGTCACCTAAGCACTAATGGGACTTAAAAATATAAAGGAACAATTTTTACTCTCCAAGAATCAGCACATTTACAATTAGAGATTCAACCCACAGGAAATTCAGCCTAGTGAAAGAGAAAGGGCAGCTGACTGAGACAACCAAACTGAAAGAGCTTTTTAAAAAACAATTCCAAATTATTGAACATGATTACATTCCATTTTACCACTTCACTTGAGGCCAGATCTCAAATCCACAAGTAACCATAGCCCTGGTCAGTCCCTGTTCCTCAGCCTAACCTATGTTAACAAGATTCTTGTAAGGGTAAGAAGTAGTAAAGCCTGTCTGCCATTGTCATAAATTACCTTGAGCAATTCATCTCAGAAGATTCAGCCCTGGATAGCCTCTGACTCCAGATAATGGCTCTCTCCAGAACCTGGGCAGCTGTGCGCTGATACAATTGATGAAGACCTTCAGCAAGATAAGCCAAAGCAGATGGACACTGAAGAGATGCCATCATCATTTGTAATATGAGTATAAGAAAAACAAAGTGCAGTAAGAGCCTTGCAAAAACTTAAATAGAAGATGCTAAATAATTAGCCACCCGGTATATCGACATCAAGTAAAAGCTTGGGGGAGTTCTTGTTGAAATACCCATTCAGCACACTGGTATATGCTTTCATGTCCTCTTGGATTATTCAGAGTTCCTGACTCCTGGACTGGCAGTGAGCTGTATTTCTTATCTTTTACCATCTTCAGCTTTGTTTGTCATGATGGCTTGCTTCTAGTACTTGACACAAGATGTTTGAAACACCAGAACTACACCTCCCTTCAGTGCTGGATAACCTTCTAGAGTGCTTGTGTATGACCAGGACTGGACTGACCCCTGTAACTGCCTCACCCTGTTCAGTCCTGCTTTTTCTGGCTCCTTCTGCTTGTAGACATAGGATGGCCATCCTGAGCTCCTTTAAAGAAAAGTGAAATTCATAAGAATGGATGAACAAATAAATGACTGAAACAGTCACAGAGTTGGAAGGAAACTTGTATCAGGAAAGAGTTATGTGCCACACACTTTACCTAAGCTAATGCTTTGTTTTCATGTGTGGTGGAGAACATTATTCCACTGTCCATCACAAAGAAAGATTCAGCTGCCAGTGCTGGTCACCTTTGCATGGAATGGAAAGAGCACCATTTACTTTGCCTCATGCATCAGACTGTCTCCAGTTCGCCTTATTTAGTTTCAGTCAAGTATCAAAATCATTTTGATGTCAATTCCAGTCTAATGCTCAGCTGGCAGCCTAGTTCAGAGAAGGAAACCACTAGGACAGTGGTTCGCAACCTGTGGGTCCCCAGATGTTCGTGGACTTCAGCTCCCAGAAGCCCCAGCCACTATGGTCAATGCTTGGGGCTTCTGGGAGCTGAAGTCCACAAACATCTGGGGACCCACAGGTTGAGAACCACTGCACTAGGAGGTGAGGTAAGGGTTGTAGGGTAGCATTGGCAGGATATACAATGAAGACATAATTTTGAGGAAATTGGAAGGATCTAGCAAAGGCAGGGAGATGGTATGGATGGCATGGTCTGCTGGAGTAGATTCCCATTTTTGTTTTGCACAGATAGAATCTTCTCAAGCAATTACATTTAAATAGGAAAGAGACAATAGTTGCAGGCTACTCAGTCCAGCTTGTGAATGAGTGCTTAAACAAGTCCTTCCTTTGTGCCATGGTTTGCCAGACCAAAGAAACCACTTACCAAATCTGTAGATCTCACCACAAATTCAAGCCAACATACCTAATTCAAGCCAGACTAAAACTTGGAAAAGTTTCCCCACTCTTTTGGCGAGGGAGCTATCAGCCACAGCTACATACATACATGTGTGTTCAGTGGGGAGCAGGAATGCTTTGACCATATCCCATCACAACGGTCCAGTTCAAGATTGCTGTGTCTAGGGGAGAGGTGGCCATTTCAAGGGTCACTGGGAGAGAAGGGTGCCATTAGCTATAGAGAGGAAACAATCACAGGTGCTTCTGAGTTGCTGGAAAAGATGATTTCAGATCTTCCTTGCATCAATCCTGATTGGAACCATGGTTTCAACATGCAAACAACAGTCTGCTTTTATTGGTTGAGGGGAGATTCAGCAATGGGGCCACAAATCAGGCCATGTTGCAGGGAGCACATGTGGCCTTTTGTAACAGGTTGTGTACCCTTGCTCTTTCTGAATCACTTTGCTGGTCCTGAAAATAATTTTGTTTTTGTTTTCTTGCAGTACTACACAAGCCAATAGTAGAGAACTTTTTAAGTGAAACAGAGGTGGCACACATCACAAAGGGCAAAAATAAAGCCCAATTCTTAATTATGAAGTGTCTGGACTTACCAAAAGGGCAGCCTGGTTTGAATGGAAGAGTTTGCATTCTATGCTTCTCCCAGTGTGACCTTCAACTTCATCATGAGCAAAAAGATTTCTTTTCCCCATTTTACAATGCACATAAACAATGAGAAGGGGATGGAACAAAGACTGCTGTTTGATTTCTGAGGGGAAGAGTTTCCTGTTGGCTTTGCTTATATTTTTATCCTGACATCTTCATTAGAAATAAACACAGACATTAACACTTTTATGTGTGAACTAAGCAAATAATTTATGGTATTTATGATTGCTTTCAGTGAAATCTAGCAATTTATTTGGCTTCACACCTTGAATTTCTGCAAAATGCATTTTTATCCTGATAGATATGCGAGAAATAGTATGTGATGATATGTGCACTGAATACATTCCAAATTGAGCAGCAAGGAGGTAAAAATAGATCAAGGACTCATACTAGCAGATTGCATTTCCTTTGTAGCACAGCAGATGGATGATAAATGACATATGTTAATATATGCCTTTGGTGGCAGTTTATGGCATATATTCAGTACAAGATGGCATGGATTCAAACCAAAGGTAAAAATTGCTCCTGTTATAAAGCATTCCCTTGTGCTCCACTAGACTAGGACATTACACCAAAGATTAGAAGTGGAGGAAGTGGGTGGAAGGTTCACAGTACACCTTCCAGTCCTTTTTGTCATAGTAGCTGTTGGCAATGGATGTTGCTGTTAGAGAAAAAGAGCTTTCCCAGGCCTGGTTGTAAAGATGCCTCTTCTTCCTGGGAAAAGCTCCAGGGAAACCATCATTCATACCACCTAAATTTGCATTGTTACCTTAACAAGCTTATTTCTTTTATTTTTAATGACTGGACACATTTTTAATACCCTCTTCAGCCAACAAAGCTCCCACAGTTGATCAGTTAAAAACAACATAGGCTAGTGGTCTAGAAGACATGATATAAAAGGGAAGGAGGATGAGGACAGAAGAGAAAAGCAATCAAACTGTTAGGAACCAGTTCAGGAAAGGAGGAGACAACTGGAACTGTTCTCTCAGCAGAGTGACCCACTCTCTCATCTCTCCCCATACCGTAAGATGACAGATTGGCTGCTGCCAAGGAAGGAGGGACGAATATGCTGGAGTAGCTCTGTAGGCATTTAGGATGTGGTTGTCTGTAAAAAGCTTTGCTCTTTGGATGATATTTTGGTCTTGTTACTTATAGCATAATGTGGTTGCTTTGCTTTTTTTGAAATAAGAATGCTATGTTTATGAATGTCATTTTAATCTTATTTTGGTCTTTTGTCACCCACAAACCATGCATTTGCCTAAACTTTTGAGCCCTGAAGACGCAGGCCAAATGGAAACAATGCTGCACATGGCTCTGAACCCATATGACAACATGGAATACAACACAATCTAGTGATGTGACAAAATGTTGTGGCAGTGCATAGAAGCTGGATTTATAAATTAAGTAGAATGGCAGAAGTAAACAGGTGATCGATATATTTATTATTTGATTTACTTTAATTTGTACCCTACTTTTCTCTCAGACCAGTAGCTTGCAATGATTAAAAACAAAGTTCCGCTAAAATCTTATTTTATAAAGATTAAAAAACAGTTAAACATTTCTATTAAAAATCACAGTTAAAAACAATTTAGAATCATAGAGTTGGAAAAGACTACAACGGCCATCGAGTCCAACTGTCTGCCATGCAGGAACACATTCTCAAATGGCCATCCAGCCTCTGTTTAAAAGTTTCCAAAGAAAGAGACTCCATCACACTCTGAGGCAACATATTCCACTGCTGAACTGCAATTACCATCAGTAAGTTCTTCCTGATGTTTAGGTGAAATCTCTTTTCCTGTAGTTTGAATCCATTGGTCCGTGTCCTAGTCTCTAGAGCAGCAGAAAACAAGCACATTTAAAATTTAAACATATTTAAAACATAATTAAAAATATAAAAGCACAGTACATCATATTCAAAACACCTTTCGGCGGCATGATTTCAGAACCAAAGATTTGGCCAGATAAAAAAAAATCTTTGCCTACTGGCAGAAGAGGAAGAAACAGGAGGCCAATTGGACCTCATGTGGAAGGAATCTCTCTGAGGCTGGTGGCCACAGATCCAAGCAGGAATGAAGAACTCCCCCTCGCCACAGGCAACCAGTGCTACTGAACAAACAAAGTCCTGCCTAAGGGAACAAAAAGAGGGAGTGTGGTGTAGTGGCTTGAAAGTTGGACTAGAATTCTGGAAAACCAGAGTTCAAACGCCTACTCAACCATGAAAGCCCCCTTGGTGACCTTGAGCAAGTCACACTCTCCAGCCATAGAGGAAAGCAAAGGCAACCCCCCTCGAAACAAATGTTGCAAAGAAAACCCCACAATAGGTTTTGCAGTTGTTGTACAGTGAAAATTACTTCAAGGCCACAGGAACAATGGAAGGGCACAAAAGTGATTTTTCTGAATGGTAAAGGAAGATGATTGGACTCATCTCTGGAGGTTACTTATGGATCTCACAATTGTCTTCCAACAAAGTAGTCTGTGAGCAACCCACTGGACAAGGATAGGTTGGAGATTTGGGGGTTTTGTTTAGATTTTTTTTAAAATATATATTATCATATGTAGAACCAAATTTTATTTCTCAGTTGTTAATGTTTTTCTTGTCCCTAGCAAATCCAGTGCCAATAGTGGTGGTGTTTGGTGAGCCCAAATTAAGAGACTTTATAATCTTTGTCACACACTATCTGAAGAGAGCATACTAGTGATTCTAACATCGTCAACCGCACTTAAAAAACCAAAATACATGATGAAAATTACCACAATATGGACTTTGGAATGAGAGAGGGTAGTGACTGAGGCAGAAATTAGGTATGACTATGGAGGAGACTATTTCTGTCTTTAAATTCTAGAAAGGAAGCATGCAAAAACAGAACTTGCTCCATGTGGGTTACTGGATGTTTAACCTGGAAAGGCCAGTTTAAGTGAATACTTCAAAGAACAGGGAATCAAAGTCTAATTTAATGAAGCATTACTTCTTTTATTGTATATTAACATTCAGCAGCAGTTTAAAAAGTACCAGGTGAGCTATGATCCAAAGGTCTGCGATTCAGCCACCTTGGTCTGGGCGCTGCTATTGCTTCAACAGAGGTTTCCCTGGGCAAGCCCTTTGCATTCTGCTTTGATTTCTGCTGTGGAAAAGTGATTTACATATAATTTATAAAGTAACACGTTAACCTTTTCACTTCTTTATTGTATGGAGGCATACAAACAAGGCTGCCGGGGTGACACTTTGTTTTTGTGGCTGAGCACTGGCAAACAGAAGGGGTCATCATTCTAAAGATGGATTCTTTTATTTCATTTCCTGCTGTGTGTACGCTATGGGTAATTTGAAATGTTCAGCATTTCAGAAACAGAAGGGTAACCTTCTTCATCTTCACACTATTTCTAAGTGTACAACCTAGAAGGATGCAATGTGTAGAAACTGAGCTGAAAACAGTCACCATTAGTATGATGATAATACTAGCAAAACTAACTGTTGAAAACATCCAGGGAAGTACCTACTAACTGGCCATGATGAAAATATGCACTGATTTTCTTTGACTTGAGAGTAATTTATATACCTTAACAAATGAAAGCAATGCACCTAAGTAATATTGGGCATTTGTTCCTGACCACAACTTGCTAATGGATCTCATTGACCTCTATGAGAGGATATGTCAGATCTGGAGGCCAAATTCTCTCTGTGTTGCTGTGTTTTTGCATGTGTTCTACTGCATGTATGGAGTATAAAGAGGTTCCCTATCTGCTAATGATAATTCTGGGACACAACACATGGTAAAGCAATTCAATAGCAGTGTCTGTGGGTGAATTCAGCTTCAATCCAAACTCAAAGGAGGTGTCCAAGATGCTGAAGCTTGCTTGAGGATAAGATGCAGAACCATAGATAGCTCTTCTAATATTTGGAATAAAAACTCAAAGCAGATTCAACCCAAGGACATGGAAGTCACCAATGGCCACCAACCAATGGGGAAATAAATTAACCAATACAAAAATTGTTTGAAACATTATGCCTTTTCCATACATTTCAAAAATCTTACATAGTTGATGTAAAGAATTGCAACTGCAGACAAGCAGCTGCATTTGTATTCTGATGCGTGACCAGAATAAACCTGTCATATTTTGCCTGTAAATCCCACAGTACCTTGTGCAGTTATGTGCAGGCTCCCACCTAAAGCCATTTCTGCACCTTACCTTTTTCGGCTCTGGGATGCAGGGATCACGCAAGCAGCCTCCAGCAAGAGGCTCTCACATCCCTGCTGCTTCAGCTCCACATGAGCTGCCTGCTCGCAAGAGAGCTCCGCTTCTTCCTTCCACAGTGCAGCCTGGGAGTTTCCTAGGCTGCACTAGGGCAGGAAATGCAACCAGCGTGGCTCCGGAGGCTCTGCACGCCAGGTAAGTGTGCATGGGGCCCGGGAGCAATGCATGATCGCGCACCATTTTCGGCTTCCAGCCGAAAACGAAAAGGTGCATGATGCCAGCTCCTGGAGCATCCCACAATTGTGAGTGCATCGTGCAGATCGCTCCTCACAATCGCATGACACTCCAGGCACCCTTTCGCATGGCAAATGCTGTGTGAAAAGGGCCTAGAGTCTTGACTCTGACTCTGCATTTCCAAAAATGGTCTGCTAGAGTGATTTACAGCCTGCCCATTTCAACCAGGGTTCCAAAACTAAGTGGAGATTCAGAAATTGAAATTGTGGTTCCTACAGACAATCAGAAGAAATAGCAAAATGGCTATAACTTCAGTTTTCCTTGTCACAGCTGGATAAAGCACCGAGGCTTGGTAGCCCATTAGGAGAAGATTATATCTGCAATGTTATATCTACAAAAGTATGTGTGCTACACACATTTAAGTTTTTTTTCTTTCTAAGGGAACTTCCAATAACTTATTTCTTGGCAGAACTGGAAAAAAATTATAGGCATAATGGCTTTAGTAAGGAATTAATTTTACCAGGCTGAAGACATTGAGGCTTGAGAAGTTAAGCACAAGAGCAGATTTTCAGGTTGGAGGGTGTCCATAAGAAGATTACATTCCTTGCAAATTATTACTTTGAAAATGGCAGACAACATAGAGGTTGCCCAAAGTTACAAACCTGAGAAGTTTCAAAAGGCTATGTCTAGTAGATAACATGAAGAGGAGTCCTAAAATGTTTTATGAGAGAAATGGTTCATTTCCCCTTCCCTCCCACCATGTTTTGGGTGCATAATTTATGTAAAAATGGCACACATCACTAGGCAAAAAAGCTGCAAAGTTTTAGGAGAACAGGTGGAGGAGTTAGGAACTTAAGTGGCCTGCAAATCAGTTTAAGATTTTTTTAAAAAAAAAAAAAGTAGTGAAACATGCTGGTGCAAGGAAGGTGTACAAAACTGTCAGTTGCAATCCCTCCCCTAAAGCATTTTTTAAACAAAAGATGCCCAAGATCAATCTATCAGTTACTTATCCCCATTTCCACCTCCCACTTGCTCCCATGTGTTTTCCACAGAAAATATATTATTTTGGCATGAGACTGTCTGCCTTTCTAAAGTCCAAAGCCTGAATGAAGTTTTAACTGGCTACAAGTTCAGTTCCTTTCAGCAGAAACATCCAGTTAGTTTTAGAAGCACCTGAACTTTCAGGGGCTCTGAACCAAAGGGTCTCCTTGTGCTCAGACCTTGAGCATCAACTGCATCTAATGCACACCACTAATAATTGGTAGATTAGATGTAAGTATTTACTAATTTGCTGTCAGCATGGCAATGGATCCATTGGCTGCCCCTGAACAAAGCATAACCAGAACCTGAAATGGAACGCTCAGAGGAATCAACCTTGCTATCATCATCTCGTTTTTACAGATATTGTAATGCAGATCTTGATTCAAAGACTGTACAAAATACATCAGAAATTGCATTGCTGTCTTTAAGCCTTGTTTCAAATATGTCTTTAATTGCCTGTCTCCATGCCCTCACCCAACTCTGCAATATCTAGAATAAATACCAACTGGAATTAGTTGATACAGACATCTATGAAGAAACAGCCAAGATGGAGTGGCTTACTCCTGTAAGAAATGGCTGATAAGACTCATAAAACAATTTAACACAGGATCGGCTGAAGCATCAGATGTTTATTAAAAAAATTAATTCGTCTCTGCAAAGGGGGTGTGTCAGAGAGAGAAGATACCCCCCATGGAATAGCCCACATTTTATCCCCCTGCCCGACACAGGTTTCCCTCCCTGGGACCCAATTGGCCAGGATCCCAAAGGTTACAACCCTATCAGAATCGCCTAAGAAGTTACATGCCCCCTTCCCCATATTTACAGTATATATGATCATGCTTTTCCCTCCTGCTTCCTTAATTCTCATTAGTAATCTCAAAATGCCCCTCAAACAACTCCTAACCGCCCCTTTTGCTAAACAGTGCTAACTTTCTGTCTTGTCTTTCTTTATCAACTTAAGTTTTTACTCCTTTCAGCTTTGTTGACCTTCAGTCTGCAGAAGCGGAAAAAGGAGTACTCCCTACTATTGAATACCTTATCTCTATCTATTTGGTTCTTTAATCCTGACAATTCAAAGCCTTCCCCAGCTGCCAGTTCTAAAAATATGCCTCTTAGACTTTATTGTATTACAAAAGCTCAAATACAAAATATACTAAAATGTAAGTGTAAGCATATCTAAAATGTGTCACACTTATAAGCTAATACATATATGTTAATAATACTGCAGAAACTAAAATATATTTTATTTCTCTCACTCCTTTGAGCATCCATTTCAGGTTCTGGTCTTTGTGCAGGGCCTACCAATACGTCTGTTACTTATGGGGGCAGCAAATCCTTTTTCACGTTTATAGCTATTTTTGCAGCTGTTCCAGGTTGTATGGAAGCCATCTGGGAGTGTACACTATTCTTGACAGAGATTCAGCATGAGACCCATGGAACCCACAGTAGGTGTAGGAGGAGGGGCTACAAAATTAAGAATCGATTCACCAGCAATGTATCCGCTGAGTGCTTCTGGATTTGTGCCATCTTTGTTGTTTTCTGTGCAACATCCATGTGTGTGAGGAGAAGGGATCTCCATAAAGAGCAGAGATAATTGTAAAAAAAACAAACATTAATAATTGTTAACAAATGGTTACATCTATGGAAATCCCTGGTATCTCTTGAAGGACAACAGTAGCTGAGCATCAATTCAGCATTTACCAATTTTTGTTTCAACTTTTTTGCCAGCAATTACTGATTTTTGTCAGAACTTGTAGGGCTACTTAAAGAAAAATGAGTTATTGTTATAGTTACACATGTGCCCCCTCCAATTTGTTACTGATATAGTTCCAGATTTAAAAAAAGAACATTCTGTTTTCTCATGTCTCAAGAGTAACTGAAATGGCTATCTTTTCAGCATCCTTAAACACAAACATACACACACACACACACTTAGAATCCTACAAACTTCTGGTCTCTGGAGTAAAAACACACTCTCCTTTTGCCCACCTTCTCTCTGTTTCAGCATCCACAGCAAAACACAAGTCAAAGGGTAAGCCAATACTCAAACCATGTGATAATCCTACTCCACCATTTAGTGAGACCACACCGCCATAAATATGGAAGTAACTGAAAGTCATTTCCACCATAAAGGAATGAAGTTATCGCTTGTTAAATTATAATTACAAAGTAATGTAATTATATTTTGTTTAGCTGTATCTATTTAACTGGGAAAAATTGAGATATCAGTTAGATTATTGTTACTCTTGTTATGGGGGGGAGTTAATTACAAACAACTAGTTATTTGTAGTTAGTTACTTATAAGGCCTGATTGTTGTTTAATTCTTTTCATTTTAAAGTTTACTTTCCCCTGCAGTCAAACTAGATTGGCAATTAAAAACACCTACTACTACAGGGAAGCCGCTTTACCCCACTGTTGAAACAAGATGTCCGTTTTAAAGGAGAAGAACTAATCAGAGATGAAGTGCAGATCTCCTTACTAAGCTTGCTTATCAGCCTGGGCTTGCTAACAGGCTTGTAATGGATTGTCAGAAGCTTACAGGCTACAGCTTTGTTCACCAGAGTTTGAAACTGTAGTTCTAACAGCATTAAGTTGCATTCATTTCTGTCTTGTAAGTCACCCTTAGGGTAGATGCTGTGCCTCCCATTTAGCTGTAAAATTGAATTATTATCTGCATTGTCTTCTGATAGCAAAGCTGTGTTATGAATGTATCTGCAGATTATAACCATCTTCAATCTACTGGGGAACATGGCAAGGAAACCTTAATCAGAAATCTCTGCAGCTTGGTGCTTGGCTTTATAGATTCTTTCTGGCCTTAAGCCTTTCCTAATAATTAAGATTTTTTCACAGAATGCCTTTCAGGTTTTCCTTAAGGAGGATTTAATGGGATTATATTTTAGCACTTCCTTTCCAAGCACATACACACAAGGGTAGTTCAAAATAAAATTTTAAACTCATTTTCAATACTTGTTTTAGGAACAGTTCTTTTCTTGTGAATACTGAAGGCAATGTAAATATGTTGCAGTCTCTGATAAGAAAACACTAGTAAAAGTTCCCCAGAACAGGGTTTTAATTGTATAGGCTGTGTAAATAGACCTTAGTATCTAGAAAAGAAGCAATAGTAAAAAGCTACTGAGATAGGGTTTAACGCCACAAACTGGAGAGCTAATTAAAGCAAGCTATTTGAACCACCATGTCAATACGCCTTCACCTACTCTAAGGCTTAATAGGAGTAATTTTCAGTTTCTTTTGGCTAGGGTATACGACTCAGGTTGTTGCTGAGTTCCAAGAAATGAAAGTGGATGGCACTGCTTATATATCTATCTCCAGTGTCACCATCTGGCAGGCTGCTTGTCTAGCCAATAAAGCACTAAAATGTATATTTAATTTTGATTTTATTGCAGCCTTTGTGATCCATTAGCATTATTAAGTCATTTAAGAGCCATAATCACAGTCATTTTGGTAGGCATGCCTGACTTTTCATAAGTGTGACATAAATATAACCAACCTACAACAAAAACACATATTTGCCATTAATTTCTGTCTAATTTAAGTATCTTAACCTAGCAATTTAAGACACAGTATCAAATTTTAATTAAACACACACACACACACACACACACACATATATATAGGAAACGTGATTATGTACCAGATTATGCCAGAAAGCTGTTTGTTTTTGAGTTCATTTCCTTCCAGTATCTTCTGTCCAGTTATGGGATCCTCAGATAACAGGACTGGAATTACATCCAGTTCTAGAACAGAATAAACTTCTATGATATGGAGTAGCTGGACAGGGGCTTTTACCCTGTCTTGAAGCTTCTTCACCCTCTGGCAGACCTGGCAAGACTCGGCATGATTGCATCTTTGACTATTATCCACCAATGGAATTAATTTCACAACAATCTTTGCTTCTGTTCACCCCAGTATATGCACCATGATAAGCATGAGCCAGTCTCATTTTGTCTCTGCATTTATCAGTAGCCAACAACTGTCTCTGACAATGCCAATCTTCCTTGTATCCCTTGGGTATAACATCACCATGTAACAGGCTCATAAACTTGACTTCTTAGAAGAAATGAAAGGTTGATCTCACTCATCTTTTGCCTCCACCCAAGTTCAATGGATGTTCTTGTCTGCTTCTTACTGCTCTTCCTGAGATTGTTCCCTTGAGACTGATATCAGCTGTTTCTTTCAGGTGGAAGTTTTGGGTTGGGTTCTTGTAACTGTTGTTGTGCTTGTCCATTATGCAGCTTGCATTGTATGTTCTATTGGAAACTGGTTTTGGTTCAGGTGCTGCTTCAGATTTAGACTCTTGGATGTTCACTGTCTGCTCCCCTGGGCCTTCCTTCTGGTCAGATTCCATGTGAGACTCTATGTTGGTCTCTCCTGCCACTGCTTCCTTTCCTGTTGTCAGTGGCTTAAGATGGCTGTAGTTCCTGGTGAGTTCTTGTTGGTAAGGTTAGGAATAGGATAAGGCATGGAAGGTTTACCTGGTTTGGCTGCAGGTGACCCTCCTCATTTGGTTAACTGACTTTATGTCACTGGCCAGATTCCTTTTTTCTAGAGTGATGTGGCTTTTAGAGAATTTACAGACATCTTTGCTTTCTTTTGCCATTGACCCACTCTGAATCAACCCAGAATGAAGGCTCTATGAGCTGCCCCTTCAGTTCTGACCTCTCGTATATTGGTCTCTGTTGTGGGGGTGGGGGTTGTAACTCAAAACAGCTCTTCTCAGAAGTGTCCAGGAATTTCCCCACACCACCCCAGAAACATGGAAACTATTTTATTTGGAAAACAGTGGGTTGGCTAGGTAAGTTTAAGTTACTGCTAGCCTTCCCTGTAAAGTAAAGGATAGTCTTAAGATGGTAGTCTTTCCCTGTTACAGGAATAGCAGGTAAAATAAAAGGAAATGAAATCAGAGAAAGGGAAATACATATAGCTTCACTTCTGTTTGGTTACAGTCACTTCAAAACCAACCAATGGGAGTACTTAGGATGTGATTAACTAGAATGCTACTGACACTTAAATCTTAGAACAGGTAAGATATTTGTTGACCTGACTGGTTTCTTAACTAACTTTTGCATGACTGATTCAGCATCATAGAATCCAGACTTCCATGGGATAAACAGATAGTTGTCAGAACAAAAGAGACCATGAGGAAAACTCAGGCAGTGCTTTAACTTGCTGAACTCTCTGGACTAGAAGACACTTAATTATTGGACCATAGTTCTTGCCAAGACTATTAAACTGGTCTGTTTTCTAGTTGTTCTCATAGATTACTTGACTGTGATGGTGCCCTGAGAGATAGAAGGCATTTGCATTTGTCTGATGTTCCTATTGATTTACACTAATTTGAGGTTATCCCAGGTGAATGAGTTATAATAGAAAACACCGAGTTCATGAACTTCAGTTACCGTATAGGCACATAACTAGGTCATTGCTAAAATGAGTCTTTTACTTGTGCAACCTTTCTCAGAATGAAGACTAAGGTTATGACAATGAAATGGCAGTGGAAAAATCTTCATGACTTTCTCTGTAAGAGATTCTGCGCTCTGATTGCATGGACTCATTCTACTCTGATATTTTTTGCTCTATTAATATCATATTAATTAAGTAAGTAAATATGTTTTAAAAGACAGGCACAATTCAAAGAAATTTTTTTCACAGGTTTTTAAGTATATGGAAACAGTGGATTTTTGAAGAAAACCTTTTGCAATCATTTCCTTCTTTGTAGAATTCTGTAGTCTAGAAACATTGTTGAACCATCACTGAAATCTGAATGTGCTGATCTTCCCAACATTCAAAATCTGAAATCATAGCTTTTCCTTTATCTCAGACCAACTAGTTACAGGTGGGCACTACTTGGAAGAGATGAGAGAATTCTGGGTGTGTTATGTTAAAAAGAAAGAAAGAATGAATTTGGTAGGAAAAGTTCCCAGGGAGTTTCCACCCAAGGTTTTTATTGCTTCCTCAGTCCATCATTGTGTGTGTACATGGTTCATCTCTCTGACCTGTGTTATTTTCTGTCATTTCAAGGGAGCAAGGCTCTGTTTAAAGAAGCATCTGCATGCATTGTTGAACTAGGCTTACAAGTATCACTATTACTCGTCCTTCATGGAGAGACATTTTATAACATTGACTCCTTTGCCACATCGAACTATTATGAGTCACCATGTGTCTTTGGAGGAAAGCTTAGTAAGCTGTCAATATTTTCAAGAGATCATTAACCTGCCCTCATTTTGTGAGTTATTGGCAATATTTAAAACTAGTGTTTAGTATGAGGAAGAGACATATGTGGCCCTCCAAACGTTTTGTGGGATCTCTTCTCTTGCCTAGCAAGCAAGGCAATGGTGAGGAAAGATGGGAGTTGCAGTCCAGTCCAAATCTAGAGGACCCCATGTCCCCCGTCACTATTTTAAGAAAGAAATGAATGCTCTATCCTCACCTCTTTTGACAACTTCTAGCCTGCCAGTAACTATTCTCACAATTAGCTTTGAACACTCACTACACAAGAGGCAAAAGTGGGTGGTTTGGTGCAACAACATGGTCCTTTACTGCAGTATGATGCAACCTTTTTTTGCTCTAAGACATTTTGGGGGATCTTGTTTCACCTCAGGGAATAAAGGAACCTAAATAGTCTGAAACCTAAATAATTTTGAAACGGCTGAATTCAGGTTTGGCTACAGGCTTGATCTGCAGAAGATTTAAATCTTTTATTCCCACCTTATTCATCCCTTCCTCTTTCTTTCCTTCTTTTTCTTTTTTAACTATGGTGTAATACTACATTTGCAGTCAGCTTAATGCTACCTAAAGCTTGAAACCATTTTAAAGCTGGCTGGCTGGATGAACTATTTTAAGCTATAACCATTTTTTAAAAGTATTTTATTTCTATACCACCCTTCCCCCAGAGATGATATGCAACATGATTTTAAAATTTCCGAAACCTCTATTATAAATTAACTGCTTTGACTCACAGCTTGGGAAGAGGTAAGGTATAAATAAAATGATGGAACTAATGGTATAAATTATATGAATTAAAATGCAAATGAATCAATTATACTAATAAAATGCCAGTTAAAACAGTTTAAAGACACTAGACTAATAATAATTAAGCAATAAAATGTTTTGAAATGTTTGTCATGTTATACCTTAATGAAAGCTGGAAAAGAAAAGAATGAAGAAAGCCGTATGAGAAGAAAAATGAGAAAACAGTATTGCAAAGGTCTGCAAAGGATTTTGCAAACTTGGAATCATTATAGCTGTACAGGAGCATCTGCCATTCCAATACCTCCTTAGCCATCCTGGAGTGGCAGAAGCAGTGGTAACTGATTGTTGTTATGTTAGAAGGCTAAGGAATCTTCTTTGGATTTTAGCCTGAATTTTAATGGAGCTGATCTATTTGAGCATCAGATTAAAGAACAGATTCACCGACTGTTGAAGTCAGAGACCTGGGTGGCAAGCCTGCCCGGAGAAAAGAGTGGGAGAGCCAGCAAAGTCCAGCCAGGAGAAGACAAACAAGCACTTACTCAAGGAAGTTCATTTACCAGACCTTCAAGCAAAGCTGTAGTCAGAGTTCCAAAGTCGAGAGTCCAGAGATCAATTCAAGGAACCAGGTGCTGGGAGCGAGGTACAGGCAAGAGGAGACCTTGGAAGAAGCTTGCCACAAGCAAAGGGAAACTTCCAGGCAGGCAGTTATATAGCCCCAGGCACAGGTGTGTCCAGTCACCGCTTCTTAAACTTAGCCAAGGAAGCCTCCCTTTGCACAGCCCTCTTGAGTCTCTGCCTTGATTGGGGGCTTATTGAACCAGGCTCCAGAGCCTCTTCCGAATCGGATCCCTGTTGCTCCAAAGGAGCAGGCACAGAATCGGATCCCTGTTGCTCTAAGGGAGCAGGCAGAGGGACGTCTGCGCCTGCTTGGTCCATGGCAGCAGGAGGAGCTCTTGAGCTGCAGGGCTTATCTCCAGCCAGGGCCACAGGGACCCACAGCTGCTGCTCATCATCTCCACCCTGAGCAACAGGGGCCACCTCATCAGCAGCTCTGACAGGGGCTTCAGTTATCACACTACCTCACTGACATGGAAGGCATCAGCTGCCACCAGTCAGAAGAACTAGGAGCAGAATCCTGTTGGTCCTCTGACAGGATTCAGGAAGTTCTCAGTCACGTTACACTGCATCAGTGGATATATATGGTGGAAAACAGAAATAAAGACTACCTCAGGCTATTTTGTAAGGCAAATGGCACCAAATACCACATTTCCAGAGCAAGGGCCTTGTCACACTACACTGTTATAGTGCTATTATTCTACTGCTGTGGCAATATCACATAGAATCATGGGATTTGCAGTTTAGGGAGAAGCATTTAGAATTCTCAGCCAGAGAGCTCCAGTGCCTCACCAAACTACAAACTCTAGAATTCCACAGGATGCAGCCAAGGCGGTTAAAGTGGAATAATAGCTCTATACCAATGTAATGTGATAGGGACTTAAGTTAGTTTCAACTGTAGTAGACCCATTCTATCGATTTGTGAAAGGTGATTCAACATGTAGGTAAATCTCATTGATACAATGGGTCTACTCTAGTCAGGACTATCAATAGGATTTAAGCCAGAGCGTCTTAAAGCAACATCATTCTGTTTTCTTCAAAAGCAGTCATTGTCCCTCCGCTACACGCACATAAAAATCATAGGTTACATTTCTGTAATAAACCACTTGCATGCTCTGAACATTTCTCATCATGTAACCGTTCTGTGTTTAATATGGCCAATGCTTTAGATATGAAAGTTACAATGCAATAAGAGAACAAATGAGCACAGTTCCCTGAAATCACAATATCAATGAACTCTGTGCATTGTCTCAATGACGCATTACATGATGAATTAGAGGGACAGTGTTTTTGGAATTTTTCAATCATGAACAAAAATCTGAAATGAAAAAAATAAAATTCAGCTCCTAGAATGGGTACAGCAACAAGGCTTCAGAAATTCCGTTCAGCATTTTCTGTAATGCCAGCATGGTTTCACCATTTCTTAAAATAGTGTTTAAAATCCCAATCAATCTTTATACCTTATGGCTTAGATAATTTATCTGCTTGATTAGTCCACCACTTAGATAGCTGAATACATACTGTATTTCCATTGCACAAAATATAAAAAAAAGAATATTCTGTGTGTTATATACTTGGCTGTTAGATTGCTCTCAAGGTTCTAAGTCCACTTTAATGAACTGAAACTAGCAGTCATTGCCCATTCTTCAACTAATTATTGTAATGTTCATTGGTATAAATCTAGGCCATGTATGTAACCACTGCCCAGACACATTTACTGGTCACTTTCAAAATCTCTCAAATTTAAAATAAGCCGATTTTGAATCGTTGGTAAAGTTTGAAGATGGCAGGCTTTTTGTTCTGTTAGGTAGTGACAGGTACTTTTTTTTTTCACAGCATAAAATAAATTTTTCTGACAGCCATATATGCATTTTCTACTTGACTGACTGTAGCTCAAAACATTATGATGTTACAAAACCTATCACTTGAAGCATAACATTATATATTATCACTTTTTAGGAGTTTTCAGATGTTTGAAGAGAATAATACTATTAAAAAGACATCTAGAGAATATTTTAATCGCTTGACTAAGGTATATCTTCAGCAACTTTGGAAGGAGAAATGCAGGGTAATTATGTGATAAAAACATGAATATATTGATGTGAAATCAGCTATCTAAAGGTGACTTGCTATTCTATATTACAGATTAGATCTTCACATAAGAGATGTAGTTAATTGATTTCCCTTTTTTTTCTATTCATGGCAATATCTATACCATATATATTTTGTGCTGTCTTCTTTGTGGGCCCCATACTTATCACAATGAAAGGATTTTTTACCCCTTGCCAAAAACTTAATATATTTTTGAATTGCAACAAAGCTGTGAATCTGTGAACCAATTAAACTGCATAATGCAGTGGTGGATATCTGTCAGTTCCCTCTCCTTCTCCCACAAATGGCATGTGGCTCCTAGTTGCACCCTGTGAGTGTTTAGTCAAGATGTATTTAAAAGTTTTCCTCATGATAAAAAGAAAAATAAATAAAAAAAATTCCGTCTGTGATCACATGGTGCTCCTGGCTGTGCGGAAGCCACAGAAACACAATGATGATGCTTTGTTCCATAGTGCAGCAATGGAAAGCGCCCAACTGCACTGCAGAAGGAAGAAGTGGTGCAATTGTGCTCCCTTCTGCATGGAGCAAGCAGGTGCGGAGGGGAGTGTTGCTGACGTGCTCCCTTCCAAACCCAGGATTGCAGCGAGAAGATGTAGAAGAGCGTCATTGTGCAGAAATGATATAAGACTTTATTGTAAAGATAGGAAAGCTTGCAAAAGCTGCTAAGCTAACACTAAACTAAGCTAGTTTCATGTTTAGTAGAAGTGAGAGAATAAGAGGTTAAGAAGAGAAGATTTGGAAAGGTTATTTGATATCTCAAGGAGGTTGAATAGGGGGATAAGAGAAGACTTTGAGTCACTGATAATGCTATGAGTAAACTATGTCACCCTATGGCTGCTGCTCTCTTTAAGATGTCTTTAACTCTTTATGTTTGAGTTTTGTTACAATTCCAGCACTTCATGTTAACAGCTGGCATCTTGTTTGTTAGAGTAGATCCATTGAATCAGTTGCTGAATGGTGAGTCAAAATTAAGTAAATCCCATTGATTCAATAATTATACTCTAGTCAGAATTGATAATAGGATTTAGACCTCTGTCTGCCTTTGAAATATAAATGTAATGCCTCCAAAGATCTAAGTATGGTGTGGTTCTCCTAAACTATGAAGACAGGATAAGACTGAAGCCATTTCCTCACGAGGCTGTTACAGTGCGATGATTCCACTTTCAACATCCTATGGAATCCTGGGGTTTGCACTTTCAGGAGGGGCCGGCTGGCCCCTCTCCAAACTGCAAACCCCAGGATTCCATAGGATGTTGAAAGTGGAATCATAGCACTGTAACAGCCTCATGTGGAAATGGCCTGAGAGTCCTAAATGTTGTTGTTCAGTGGCAGAATATATGCTTTTAATACAAAGTGCTTTAACACAAAACTTGATGGCACTCTAAGTAGGACTGGGAAGAGACTTTTGTCTGAGATGGTTCTCAGCTGGATGGACCAAAGATTTGATTTGATGTAATTGGTGAAGCAGGCCTATCTTTATTTATTGAACACATGAATGCTTGTATCTCTAGAAAGCAGGGATGAAAAGGGATCACCATGAAGATGAACTAAGCATGGGCAATGGGAGTAAAGCCATTTTCCTAAACAGGAGGCATTGCTCTCTTTACAATCAGTTTTGAATTTGTCCAACATTTCCAATATCTCACAGATGAAAATCAAAAAACATCATCAGGTGACATCCAAGCCAAGCAACATCAGAATATAGTCAAGATGGGAGTTATTAATGAGGAAGAAAACACAAGTTAGGAGAGACTGCAGCAGTTTGCTTTTGCCTGAACCCACTGGGAAGGGGAAGATTCCATTCTCTCTTCTCCTTTCCTCTCAGTGAACTGAATGCAAATAACTTCTGCCCTTTCAACTCAGTTTGTAGCAACTGAAGCGATTTTAGGACTTTAGAAGCAGGAAATTGAGGAAATTGAGAAGAGGAGAGAGAAACTGTTATGTTTTCAAAGCAGATAAAAAAGTAGGACAACAGAGATTTAATCAGGACTGTCCCTGCCAGCTGGACGGTATGCATTTCTGGAGGCTTCTGAGAGTGTGAATGCACTTCTGTACATGGCACATGGGGAATGTGTGCCTGGCTTTAAAGACAAAAGCCATTTTTAAACTGAAAATGCTTGGGAGAGGGAGATACTGTGCCATTATTCATTTTTTGCATCAGATTTGATGGGGAGCTGGGAGGGTGGTGTTTGAGTATGGAGAAATGGATGGGGCACATGCATATATTTAACAAAAATATAAAAGGCCCTTTCCAATGTTTCTTTGTTCAATCCCATTGCATTCTCTTTTTGCCTGACATTCTCCTGTGTCACTTCTGGTCCAATTCAGATTCCTACAAGCATTCTTGGAGGTGGTGTAGATACCATTTGTCACTTTTGTAGAATACATTTTTGACTGAATGATAGCACAAAAATTAATCTTAATGCCACTGCACATCACATCAAAATTGCTTTCTACACTTCTATAAGAGGGGATTGTACCAAATCTATATAGCTTGCTATATTAAAACATGAATTATAATAAACAGAAGATTGTCATTCAGTAAATATGTGCCTTTTCCTTTTCTGTGACTCTAACAGGACCAAAAAGAGTACAGGAAGTAGACTTCACTCTGAAACATTTTGGTGTAGCCTCTTTGCTTGGAAGTTAATAAAAAATACATTGTACTCACATAAAATGTGTTTCACCTGAGTTGCCAGCATAAAACCTTCTACTTGAGTGAGCCACAATGAAATCAGTACAGAATTTTAGGATCATTTCTCTGAACAAGATTGAATTCTAATCTCGTAAGTGTTATAAAATGCCAAGCTCTTCACCCTTCAATGCTTTCTCTTTTGTATTCTTGATATATAGCTATGTTGATTATAAATGATAGACAGCTACCTAGATTACAAGTGGTACCAAGAGTCCAATTCTAAATCTTGTACTACTACATAGATGTTTATCACTGATGGGAGGAGGGGGGAACTAGCTATGTACCATCCTGACAAAATTTGCAGTGTTAGTGTTAATGAGTTATGGAAACATAAATTCAACTTAGATCTGTTTCACTTACATTTTTGGTTGTTGCAGAAGTCAGAAACCTCTACCTACTTCATAACATCCAAACTCCTACCTGTTCAACTTTTAATGGCTACAGCCCTCCCCCAATCATTTACTGACCAGTGGAGAGCAGGATGGAGTGATGGAGAAGTCTCCATGGAGCGATGGAGAAATCTCCAGCTATGTTCCTACAGTGAGTGCACAGCAATGGCATGATCCTCTAAGACCTCCAGATGACCCCTGGGAGGTTCCAGAGGATGCCTGTTGATGTGTATCCAGCCACAGGAACATAGCTGGGCATTTCTCTGCTATCCTCTGCTCTCTACTGGTCAGTAAATGGCCACCTTATGGGAAGACTGCAGCAGATAAAAGGTGGATTTAGAGGCATGTCATAGTTCTATCTGCAGGGAACTTTATAATTCAGCTCCTAAGGAAGGATCTCAGCCATAAATTGTAGTGTACTGAATAAAGGTGATGACACTATTATTGTAAATGTTTAAAGCCAAGTGTAAAAAACCAAACTGTAAATCTTTCAAGTATATATAGTAGTCTAGTATAAACCCACCAAATTCTAATGAGCTGGTATATATCACATATACTATATTTCTCATGTGCTTGCAGTAGAATAAAAGAGTATTAATAAGGTGAGTACAAGCTTGAGATTAAGACATTCCCCTACTCAAAACATATTCATTCCATAGTTATGGTCCTTTTTAAATTATTTTTACTAGCAAAACTGTTCAACTTGACTTGTATTCAAACACTCTATCTCTCTTCCACTATTTCAAGACTATTTCTCCATCCCAGTATGTCTCAGGCTAGTGCAAGCTTCACCGAAGGTGAGGAATCCCACACCATTCATTCACTTGTTTGTTTGGTCAGAACCTTTCTCACAACATGAGATCCAAGAGAGTAAACAAAGGCCATTTCCTCACGAGGCGAGGGAATCGCTCCGTGCCGGTACTTACAGGATATTCTGGGCACGGACCAACGCGGACTGTCCCTTAAGCCCTTCCACATGGCTCCCCATCTCATCCAGGGTGAATTGGAGTAGTGCGAGGTCTTAGATCCACACTGCTCTGGCTTCCAAAATGGCAGCTTCTGGTTGTTTGTGGGTCCTGACCAATTGCTGAAGCTCACCATGCCTAAAGCCTGCCCTCCGCAGATCATAGGCTCGCATTGGTGTGAGCCTGCAAATCTACACAAGTGAGCAGGAACACAATGGCGTGCTCCGAAAAATTAAAGAACAGTTTTCTACCATTCTTTAAAAAACATGCTGGAGGACCAGTTGGGGGCGTTTCAGAGCAGACTGAGGTGCGGATCTGAGGTAAGTGGTCCAAACCTAGTCCCCCCAAGGTGCAGACGACCTCCGTGAGAGGACGCATTGCGCCGTTTTAATTCCCTCATGCGGAAATGGCCAAAGTGTAGCTAAAAGCCTAATAACCAAAAGTTAGAAAACCATTAAAGAAGCAGTCCTACTAGAAACACTAAAAGATTTAAAACATAATAAAGATGATAGAATACAGCTCATCTTCTAAAAAGACCCTTCTGGCATAAATAGTTAACAGTCAATTGAAATAGAAAATTCTTTGCCTGATTGCAGAAAGGAAGGAGTAGGAATACCTTTTCTCTGCCATGCTGCCAGAATTTCCCAGCCAGCATGGTTACTGTGGTTCACTCTACAATTTTAATTATCTAAAACTCAAACAAGTGCTGTAACAGCTCTGGCTTCACTCATTGATAAAACACAGCAGAGCATACAGGGGCTCATCTCTTACGAAGCCACTGAGCAGAATAGTGATAGTAAGTTTCAAATAACATGTATTTACACTAAACAATGGCCAGATTCGTGTTACTATAATTGTCATGGCTCCACCCCAAGGAATTCTAGGGTTTTTAGTTTGGTGACGTTCATATGAATTCTCTGGGAAACAGTTCTAATCCAGTGGTTCTCAGCTTTGTGGTAGTTCTTGCCAAGGAGTATGACACCGTGCCAGCTGCTCCAGAATTCCGATGTGGATCTTTGTCCTGGGAAACCCATCTGGAAATTTAATTGCATACATCCACATCCATATGTAGAATTGAGATTACAGCATGAGTTGCTAAGAAATCTGTAGAAGCAGGGCCGGGAGGAACTCTGTTGTAGTATGTTAAAAGCTGACTCTTTATTGGCAGCAGAACTTGGATTACTTGTTAATCTCTAATAATAACCTATCTCACCATCAACCTTTGGGTCCTATAAAATTTTTGGTTGACTTTTTTCCTATGCAGAGACACATTTGACTACCAAGATTCTACTTATCAAAGCTATTATGTTGTGGATTTTTTGTTTGATTTTTGATTTTTTTTTTAAAAAAAACCACTGACGTTTTAAAGATAGTTGGCCGTTTTCACTCCAAAAATAAGTTTGGTAGATCCCCCAGGTACACTGGTGTAAACTGAACTTCAGATGCCTCCCTTGTTAAATCTATCTCTAACTACAGAGGACCATTGCTTCCTTTAAATTTACTGAAATCCAGCAGGTTCTGGTGGGTCTAAACAACTCTACCACAACTCTTAGGAGGTACCTGCTAAAACTCACATGGGAAAATCTTCTGTTAGAGATAGTAAACTTACCATGCCTATACTCAGAAAGTGCCGGTGTACATGTCTGTCCAAGAGCTTACACATAGCATGTAACCATGTTATTTCTTATTTATGGGCCTTAGCCACACTCTCTCTTCCAGTATAAATTAGTCTGAAATAAGCCTGAGTATTTTTTCTTTCTCTCTCTCCCTCCCTCTCTCAGAATACATTTTTTTCCATATGAATCCTCATTTCAGTTGGGGAAGGGACACCTGTGACCTCTTGAGGCATTTTCCAGCAGGTGGATGGTCTTAATCTAGGCTGCTCAGCTTCCTGGGAAAACTCTTCCTCAAATTCCATGGTGCATATAGACTCCTCTATCCATACTCTATCCATACTACTCCCAATTAAGAGTGGGAGGGACTAATGAGTAAACTGTTGTTCATATTGTATATCAACATCTCACTGCTGTAGATATGGACATGTGGAACTACATTACACTGAGCCAAACTGTTGGTTCATCTAGTAGTGCTATATACCACTCAGAGCCTAGAAAGTGATCTTCAATACAGTAATATGTTCTTATTACTCATTGCAGTGTTGGATAATTAATCTATTACTGTTACAAATTACAGTGCTGAAAAAGTAACTTGCTACATTACTTTTTGCACTGCTTGTTGCTTTTCTGTTACTTTTCGTTATGTTTTGAAAGGGAGAAAGTTCTCAGGACTGATAACAGAAATTATAAAAGGTATTAAAATTGTTCACAAAATGTCTAAAAATGCCTTTGAAAAGTAATCTTGAAAGGAACTACTTACTCATTCTGCCAAATAAAGCAATTTCCAGTAATCAGCTGATTATTCACTGCGTAAATAGGACATTGGACTAGATAGTCCACTAATTTGATCCAACATGGCTTCTAGTATGTTCACATGTCCAGTTAACTAGTCCAGTCTGTAGGACCAGAATTCGTTTCTGTCGATTGCTGGATGGTAAGCCAATATGTATATAAATTGCATTGATCCAATAGATTTCAGCTAGCTGGGCCTAGAAATTAGATTTAGTTCAATAGCTGGGGATAAGGGAAGTATAGTCTCTCACATCTGGAGGTCAGAGGAAAGCTGCAGTAAGACAGGAGATTTTCTTGAGAAACTTGAGGAGGAGGATTTGCTGAAGACTTTCTACAAGCATGTCATAGCTGTTTGAAGAAAGGAAGATAGGTGCATCACAGAGATGTTCTTGGAGATAATTTGTAAGATGTCCTGTAATACAAGAGAATGGGTTAGAGCCCTCTGGCAAAGGTTTCCAAAGTCCTCACTCAACTACAAATGCCAGGGTATTGTAGGACAGAGTCATGGCTATTAAAGTGGTATTAAATCTCTAAAACTGCACTAGCACATACACTCTTTGATTTCCTTCTCCCAAACATGACATAGGATGCCTTTGAAATCTTTAGGTCTGCTTTTGAATAAGTCTTAATCTGTTTTCTTTAAGACATGCTTATCTATTTCACTGGTAAACAAAGGGAATCACTGAGTTTCACTGGGCTGAAATGGCTTTGAAATGGTTGTTTAAAGGTAGCCTCTGCAGAAACTATATCCTTTCATGGAGACATTAATTTTTAATTGCACTATTTCCAAGACTGAGTCAATATTTGAGGAATATGATAGTAGACCAGTGAAAAATCAAACATTTTTCAGTCTGATTGATTTCAAGGAGGCAGATTTAAGTCCATATTTAATTCTCACTGAAACAAATGCTCAGACATGCTGTGAAAAAGGGGAAAGAGAGTCCACTGTAGGGTTTTTGACTGATATTTGTTCTGTAGCTGCATCCCTCTGCAATATTTACTATTTGCCCAACATGTCACTTTTAGCACTCAGAACACATACTAGAATCCCCAAAATTGCCTGTTGAAAACAACAACTGGAACCACTGAATTGCCTGTGAATTGACCTATTTGTTTAACACTTGTCTGCTGTTTGACCAACAGGCTGATATAATGAATGGTTTTCAATTGCATGATTGAATGTTTCACTGCATCCTGTATAAAGGTTATCTTTTCTGGTTCACCCTGTTGTCTTGATTGATGTTTCATTCTTGACAGTTGTAGTGGTTTCTTTTTTAAAAAGTAATCCCTCAAGCTGAATAGATAGCAATGACAGAAGCAGCTGGCCTCAATCCAGAGATCCAGACAGGTAGCAAAATGGTTCATGGAAAAGTGTCCCACTCATAACCTAGCAGATTGAACCTGGAGTGTGAAACCTCTGGCAGTACCAGTAAAAGGAAAGTAGATCAGGAGTGACAGAGGTGGGTGCCCTGTCTACTCCTCCCTTCTTCAGTAGTTTATAACAGCCGTGGGAAGCTCAGATTGAAGCTTCTCACCATGATAGTCAACTGGTACCTCAACTGTTAAGGTGCTATTGAAGTAGTAGCTAAATGTAACTGGACTGTATACTTTATACAGAATTCTTCTTGTTTACAGTCATTCATGAAAAAAAAACTGGTGTGTGTGCATGTATGTGTGTTTACACTAGAATAAAAGGTTTAAATAACTAGGCCAGAATCCATCAGGGGATACCCAGTGATAGAATTACTTCTGTCAAGAGAACTGGAATGGAAGTTACCTCCCTTCTCCACTGTTTTCATTTATTGTACCCTAAAAGCCAGATCCAGTATTTTTGGACAGCACCAATGAATGTTACGCAGAAAGGAAGCATGTTCCCTTGTTTCTCTTTTTTTTTCTCTTTTATTTTTCATTTAAATTTAAAAATTTATTTACATGAAAGAATACAAATTAAACAAACAGATGAGATACAATCAGTTATTAAATACCTTAATGACATTTTGGTACCACAGTGCCAATGTTTCATTGGATTTAACCATAGGACTGTAATGCTAACACACCAGCCTAGGACAAGGCTCCACTGGGAGAAAGTCACATTAACTCAAAATGCAGAAAAATTAGTCAATACAGTGGACCCTCCAATTTCACAAGGATTTGGAGTGTGGAATCCTTGCAAAAGTAGAAAAACCACAAATAACTCCCCCATGATCTCCCTTCCATTCTCATCTAGGGCTCCCCCACTCCCATGCCCTTGCCCCTTGCATACTGAGGCCAGAGGCATGGGATGGGGGAGCTTTGGATGGGAGAAAGAAGGTGTACTCACAAGCCTTTCCCTCATTCCTTTGAATTTTGCCTTGCTGTGAGTTCTCAGGGCCAGGGCCAGAGGCAAGGGAATGGGAGGGAGAGCTCTCAGGGGAGAGAAGGAAGGTGGCTGCCTCCTTCCCTCCCACCCCATTGCTTTTTGTCCTTCTTTGTGCCTGGCAAAATGTAAGGGAGTGGGAGGAGGAGAATGGGGAAGGGGAAGGCACATGTGTGCTTCACCGATAATCAGCTTTGTGAAGGTCAAACCCACAAATGTGGAGGGAGGACTGTAATATTATAGTTGCACTGTAAGGAAGGTCAACATTATTATCCCTGTAGTGCTGACTGAGGACGGCGGCCTCAGTCAGTTTTGTCTGTCAATTTTGTCCAAGGATATTCAATGATTGTACACACAGGCAGATTAGAACTATGCTAGACTATCCAGGCAAATACAGCATAATATTTTACAATCTCAGTGTTTTTCAGAGGGCTCTAAATATGAAACAAAAGGGGAACAAGAAAAATATTTCCATGTATTTGAAACTGCTTGTGTCAGAAGTCAGGCTATGATTCAAAACAACTGCTGATGTTAAAGATAAAGACAGTAATAGAATACTTGTTTTTATACAGGGTGTTACCCTGTTTGCTTAGGACTCCACCAATCTGTTTGTGATACAAGGGCTTCCTTTAAAAAGGATTCCCAAAAGCTGTCAAAATTGTCTCTTGTGGGGAAAAATTAGCTCAGCACTGCTTTAGACATGCAAAGAGGACAGGGTAATTAAGGGATCGTAAACCCAATGTATACCAGGTCAGGTCCAGTCAAAAGCCCACCAGTTGTTCGAATCTAAGTATTTTATTAACATAAATGTAAAAATCCCTACAATCAATTAACTACACTCACTACCATCAAACATACAAAACTATAAAGTTAGAAAGAGATGGAAATTAGGAAAGAGAGAGAGAGACATAAGAGTTTGATGAAATACAATACCAATCCAGAAGTCTGCAGCTGGGAGAAAACATCTCAGCCACGCTGAGGGGAGTTTGCCAGCAGCTTCATTGTGTTGCAGATATGAGCTGTTCACCAGCTTCATTGTTTTTGCAGTTCTAAGAGAACTTCTCACCTTTTGCTCTTAAAACTCCAAATGCATCATCATTTAAAATCCAAACAGAACTCAGACAAAAATCAGAAACTGTGTCTAGTTATAGTGTCTTGAGAAGCCACATGGTTCCGTCCTTTTTATGAAGATGGATCATTTTCTTTATAGTTCAAAGAGAACATACACCCAAAACATCCTGCGAGTTCCTGCCAGATCAGATCAGTTATCTCTCCTGAATTGCATGCATGCCTTTAGGTGTCGAATTCCAGCCTGCTTGCATTGTTTATTTTCTCTCTGAGAGTAATGGTCCTGATGGCTGCAGAAACTCCTTTCAAGTTTTAGCCAAATTGCCAGATACCCCGGTATGTAAAACAGAAGACAGAAATCTCCTGTTTACATGTCTGTCCAGTATCTCTCCATGGCTCACTTATATTTTATATAAAATAATTAGGATTCTCAGGACATGGTTTTTGGACCTGTCAGAGGTATAACAAGGGTACCATAAGGGAGAAAAGTGGCATATAAAATAGATAGATAGATAGATAGATAGATAGATAGATAGATAGATAGATAGATTATAAATACTGTATTTGCTTACATATAAGACACTCTTTTTTCCTTAAAAAATAGTGTTTGAAAATAGGGCGAGTCTTATACACTGCTGCATCTTATATGCCAACAAATACAATAAATATTTTTCAATTAATGAAATGGAGCCAAACTTAGTCAAACTTTGAAAAAACCTGTGCCCAAGTTAGTTCTGTCTCACTGATTTCATTCTCACTGATTTCAGTGCGTCTCTTCAAAGTATCTTTGAACTTGGGTCTAATCTCATGTTTTCTACAACTCTTCATCTTGGATTTTTTTATATTAAGTGAGTTATATGCATCTACTGGAATTTGTTAACTATTATCACTGTAAAACATTTATTTCATTTGATTCTTATTTGCCACCCAAATATACTGGCAATGGTCAGGATAGCTGAATCTTACATTAGAGACAAAAGTTAATTCAAATAATAAAAAAATGTCAGCCTAAACTTTCCTTTAGTCCTGACTAGAGCAGACCTATTGAATCCATTAGATTTCTTTATGGGTTGATTCACCATTCAACAATTAACTGAATTGGTATCCTCTAGTTGGGACTAACTAACAGGAAGTCAGTCATACTGTGATCCTTGCCCCCTATTATTGATTGAACCTGTTCTTCTGGGTTAGTGATCTCTGTTCTGAGCAGTACAAGATTATCTGGACTTCGTATTCAAGGGAGAGAACATCATGCTCAGGGGATACTGTTTAATGTATGGAAGTAAAAATTATGTGATAACCTCTTATTTGGTAATTAGTAGATATTTGGCGCTATATTTCAATGACATTAGATCTCATCAGCGGATTGTATAAATGTGAATATGAATTATTGTATATTTATGGCCAGTGGTTCAATAACTTACTTAGATCCATTTGACATTCAAAGTGGTGTTAGTGGAGACTGAACTTTGAGTTCAGAATAATCTTCCCTCTTTCTCATTTGGAAGATGAAGTAGATTCTGAAGGGGAAGTTTTTTTTGTTTTGTTTTGTTTTGTTTTTTTATTTTAAAACACAAATCCTTAAAATTACATCCTTCCAAAGCGTTACTTGAAATTTATACCGTCTTAACATTACATTTTCAATTTAAGAAAGATTGAATACTCATGAAGTTTTTTTAAACACACGAGAGAATATATATCAGTTCCACATTTCTTAATTGAAATATTCATCCTTTTAAATTCTCCCTATACCACATTAAGACTCCCTTAACCTCATCTAATTCCCATTCTATGATCTTTTCACATTTCTCAAATATCACCACAAAAGTGAGGTTTCCCCCCACCCCATTTCTATTTACACAAATATATAGTACTTAATACAATAATGTTCATATTTCATTCAGCTTATTGTAATTTATGCTTCAATAGTCCGTCGACCTTTTCAATCACGTTTTTCACATTCATATTTACATTTGTCTCAATATTTAATTCATAACATTTACCACTAGTCAATTTTATAACAAAGACTGGAGTTTCTCTACTTTATTCCATTCTTCTTCATTCTCATCCTGATTTTTACCTCTTAACAGCATTGTTAAATTATCCATTTCTTTATATTCTATCACTTTAACTATCCAATCCTCAATCTTCGGAGTCTGGTCATTCTTCCATTCTTTTGCAAAGATGATTCTCGCCGCTGTAACCATATACAAAATGATTCTCCAATATTTATTTCTATCATTTAGTCCAATTTTATTCAGCATATTCAATAAAAATAATTCTGGAGTATAGGGTATCTTTATTTCTAACACTTCTTGCAATATTTCTTGTATTTTCTTCCAAAAGACTTTTGATTTATCACAAGTCCACCAAAAATGATAGTATGTACCATTATCTCTACCACATTTCCAACATTTATTTTCTTTTAATTTATATATTTTACTTAATTTAACTGGGTCTAAATGCCATCTATACAACATTTTTAGATGGTTTTCTTTCAAATTTTGAGTGGCTGTGAAGTTAATCGTATCTCGCCAACTTCTTTCTGAAGGGGAAGTTTTTAACCTTCATGAATCAGCTCTGATAGTAGATTGAAACAAGCAATTTATTTAACAACACAGTGCCAGGTGAACTCTGGCTTGGAAACCCAGGGTTCCACACTGAACAAGCAATTAAGCCAACTTTATATAGAATTCTTACAAAACATACAATTGAAGCAACTAAATATGAGCACAAAAGTGTTTGGTATATAAACAAATTCACCAATGAAGAGCAAGCACTACTTCCAAACTATGCATGTCATGCTGCTTGTTCTTTGTATCTTATTCTGGTTGTGACCTTCTCTGGCTATTACCTTCACAGGAGAAAATAGCAAGATGTTTTGGAACACACTTCAGAATGTTTAGTACATGTGTAACTTAACTTGAAATCACTAAAAACATGCAACATTTTCTATGTCTAAGACAACTGCTTTCTTCAACCTGGTGTCACAGCATTTAGGCTTTATGGTCACCTTCTGATTTTTCACCTTAGTTCTTTTATGGAAAACATTGTTATGTTTTAATAACAAAACAACAATATGGCATTTTGTCAAACATTTAAATCACAAAATACCAAAACAATTTGATGTAATTTTAAAATATCAGCAGAAACGTAGCTGTGTGTAAAGATCCTGAATGCAGACATACAGCAAGCAAGACAACTGGAGCTATATAAGTCTAAAGCATGAGATTGAGTGATTTAAATATTTTGAGTCTTTCTTGTAGCTGTTTTCAGCTGAAAAATACAAAGTACAAAACATGTGCCCTGCCAGGCAATATTATATTATTACACAGCATTTTACTCAAGAGGATTCTGAGAGAAATATGGAAGCTACCAGTGAAAAAATCAAGACTACTTCCAATACTACCATCATCTGTTCCTGAAAATTAATCTCTCATCTTCACTTCACAAACATGCACAGGTGTGCACAAATACACACACACACACACACACACACATCATTCCTGATCACTACTGAAATATCATCAAAATCCCCCCCCATTTTACTGCTATAGGTCGGACAACAAAGCAGAGAAGAAGGTCATTTAACTCAGCTGTAGGTTGCATACATATTGACAAGCAGTTAACATTATGTACACTTTCTAATTGAAAAATTAAGCTCAAATGAACATCTATTCCACTGAAATTAACAGAATGTAGGAATGCTAGACGCTAAACCTTATCACAGCGGTGCCCAACATGGCTTCCAAAAAACTGTGTAAAGAAGCATACATTTGGTAGCAGAATACTATCCTGGAAGGATTAGGAAAAAAAGGAAAATAAGTTGTTCCTCTTTCAAGTATGTCTTTGTAATAAAAAAATGGCCTCATGAAAAGTTGGTGAACTTCTGCATTTCCTTACTAAGAGCACTTGTATTTTAATACTTGAATGTTTTCTTTTTTAAAAAAAGATATTGTATTTGTTATCTAGATATATATGAGAATTGCACCTGACCCCCATAAAAAGTAAGCAATGATAAAGTTCTGAGGAATCCAGCCAATGATGCTTTCTGTGATAGGAATAAAGTAGAACACAGTAAATGTCAACGAGAAGATAGTGTTGCAGCAGCATCAATCTTCAGGCTAATGTACAGAGCAAACATCCCATTCATCTGTGAAATGGCTTACCTGTTTTTGCTAATTCAAATGTGGCAGTGGATTTGAAACAATTATTAAACTTATGTCTTAGAATGTCAGTAGCTATTTATTATTTTATTATTTATTTATTCATAGCTGTTTTTCATCAAAGGAGTTTCACTTTTTCATCAAAGGAGTATAACCTTGTCCTCCACCACATTTTTACCTTCACAACAGTTCTATGCAGTAAATTTAGGCTAACAGGGACTGATTGGTTTGAGAACATCCAATGAGCTTCAGATGTAAGTGGGAACTTGAAGCGAGGGAGCAATTCGTTCTGCAGAATTACAAAGCTATGATTCTGCTTTAACTGCCATGGTTTATCCAGTGAAATCCTGGCATTTGTAGTTTGGTGAGACAGTGGAACCCTCTGGCTGAGCATTCTAAATGGCTCTCATTAAACTATAAATCCTAGGATTCCTTGAGATGTTTCCATGACACTTAAATTGGAACACGTATAGATAGCCAGGGTGGTGTAGTGGTTTGAGCATAGGATAACAGCCCTGGAGACCTGGGTTCTGTTCCCTGCTCAGCTGTGGAAACCCACTGGGTGACCTTGGGTACATCACATACTCTCAGCCCCAGAAAAAAAACCCAATAAATTTGTCTTAGGGTCACCATAAGCTGGAAATAACTTGAAGGCACACAATAGCAGCAGCAGCAACAACAACAGCACTATATATGTGTGATGTGAATGGTCTTCAGGTCTACTGAGTCTCAGTACACTTTGCCCACTATACTATGGTGGTTATCAGTCTTTTGAAAGACAGAAAGCAGTATACAAAATAATCATATTAGCTGAAAATCTCCTGCACAGTAACCTAGTACAGTTGAATGTAACCCCTGGTTATAACTTGTTTGAAAATATTAAAAATGTATCTGGGATTCTGCTGTTGTGCCTTGTCTTTCAGAGGATTGTGAGCCAATAGGATATGAACTTAGAGAGTTTTATTTTTTAGAGTGGCTGAAAACATATTCCTCCTCTTAAACTTAGAGAGCTAGAAGAACAGGTGCTTGGACAACAGCTGTTGAAGAGCAGCAGATGCCTGGAGGATGGCTTTGAGAAGCATTCCAATTACAAACTGTTTTGCTGTTTTGCTGATTTACATTTTCCTTTAATTTTGTTTTTCATTTATTTTTGTCCTTGACTATTAAAAATCTTTGCACCAAACCCAGCAGGTTTTCTTTTCCTTTGAGCCCATCTGCTAATTGCCCTCCTACCTGCAGGGCTGTGTTTTCTGCTCATTGTACAGCAATCAGTAGTAATCAGTCATCAACAGAACAGAAGATAGAAGGACTAAATGTGTTCTCCCAAGGCTCCTTATGTATTATTCTTGCAATTATTTCAATTAGCAGAAACATGTTCTGTAAATACACCATGACCACTTCTTTGTGATTTGGTAACTCTTTTCTTTTTTAAAAGCATCGTGAATAGAATTATCCTGCTTTAATATTTTCTCCTGTAACTTTCTAGTATCCCTCTTTGTTTGTGCTATACTAGCATCCATTTGCTTAGAGCAGAAGTAAAAAACGTGTGGCTTTGCAAACATCTCAGCGTGGGTTGAATAACAGGAGCGGTTCCATTTTATGCTTCATCCGTGTCCCTCTCTGGATTTTAAGAGTTCTGCATTAAATGGTTTTCTTCTAAGCGTGGAGCCAATGCATTTGGTACCCCCTCCTCTCCCTTCACATTTTCAGTGTATCTGTGTGCAAGGATAAAATACTGTTAAAAAAAAAAAACGCAGCTTTCGATAGAACTGCATTGAAGCTGGTGTCCTTGTAGTTTTCCTGATTTTTAATGGGACACCTTGGGACAAATCCTGAAACAGGAAGGAAGGGGCACTGCAAAGGAATTTTTGCCTTCTAAAGAGTAAAACTAGGGGTGGGTGTCCAGTGGCAATGGAAATAGCTTCTTACCTTTCCTTTGTTCTAACTTTCTCTTTCTCTTCATTTTTTAAAAGGACCTCTTAAAATCCATATTTTTAAGTGAGGCACAGGAGAAGGAGCAGAAGTCAGAGCACTGGGTCTGCTACGCATCCTTTTCTAGACCCCATAATATTTAAAGGTGCAAGAGAAGGAGGAAGGAAGCCCTCCTACTACCATTGGAAGCTCACCCACTTCCCTTTTCTGAACATTTTCTTAAATCCAAGACATTTCTTAACATCCAAGACATTTCAGGGGTCCACGTTGGCAGCAATACTGCAATTCTACAAATAGGGTAGTGAATTGGAAAAGCTGTTTTGGGCCACAACTAGCCTGTCTTTAGAATTGGGATCAACCACAGAGAATGCATTTGCTTGTCAGCAAACACCGTACAAAACAGAATTGCGAGGCAATTTTATGTATAGTGGCACAAGGTAAATTTTTAATGATGCGTTTATCAAGACAGGTAATGAAGAAAAGAGGTAAAATTCATGTAAACTTTACATGTGCTCTTCTGTGAGTATTCTGTGAGTAGTTTTTGTTTTAAGTTTGTTTCTTGATGAGAACTCTAGTAAATTTCAGGAGACCTAATACCATCTGCAAGCAAAAATCCCAAGAATTTATAAATGTGTACTATTTCAACATTAGCTGCCCCGTTTTACATCAGAACCTATGTATGCATGTCTATTTATGAGCCAGGTTGTATTTTTGCACCAGAGGTGAAAAATCTTCTGGCGGTGACAAGCAGAGATATTCTAATGAGAAACCACTGACCTCCCCATGATTTTTCTACGGAAATGCAAGACTGGAAGAGGAACACTTTTGTTTATTGAGGTTTTTGCAATTTGCACAAATGTTTCAGCGTAAAACTTCTGTCCTTCCCCTTTATTTATACATAGACATATAGGCAACTGTACAGACTGGCCATCTGATCAGAAAGACTCAAACAAGCTATGCAGTACTTCCATCTTCTGAAAGTCCACACAACAAAGCAGTAGCTTAGCATTGTATAGTTTGGATGAAGGTTAACTATGGCTCAGTTAATTATATCTCAGGAATTTTGACACAATCTCCTTCTGAGTACAAAGTGGGCAGAGATCTTTCTGAACAAGCAACATGATAATGTTTAAAACATGAATACAAGGTACAAGCCACAAGAGCATAAAATGTCTGTAATAGAAGATTAAACCACAGATAGAGAGCATCATGCTTAATAGAGATGTCAGTTTCATACAATAGGGCCTCCTAAAACTAATTACATGTGATTTGCTGAGGCAAGGAGATAGTATTCTGGCTCTCAGTCTATGCAGAATGCCTCATTTGCAGATTCCAGAAACCCTGCTGATGTATCTTCCTATAGCAACAGTCAGGTTCTCCATGGAATCCACATTAAGACACAATCTGGGAAGAAACCTTGATTCAGAATAGAGAAGTGTGAGATATCCATCAAGGCTCAGTGGGCTTGTCTTGGTGTAACTGTGTTCCAGGTAGACACAATATTCAGGGAAAGGTGTGTACATTTGAAAAGTTTGAATGGAAAGGTGTCCACAAAACTCCACTTTTATACTGTTTAGTCAATGGGGAACAGCAGGGTGTATGGCTTTAAGCAAGATATGAGGCAAAATCAACCACCACAGCTCACAACAAGTGATAATTTATCTACCAAAGCATGTGAAATGTTATCAATCTTTGTCTAGCTAAAGGGCCAGAGCACTGCAAGATTAAACCACAGATTCTGAGGGTTATGACATCTGTGTTGCTCTACTGCTTTTCCAGTGTCCACTGGGAATAGTCTTTGTTGAACCCTTAAGATGCTTGTTGTTGTTGTGTGCCTTCAAGTCATTTCTGACTTATGGTAACCCCAATGGTGGAGCTTGGAGTGTGGGGAGGGAGTGTATGAGGGGGCAGAGCTACGGCAGGAGGGGCATGGCCATTGTGTGTGGCGACATGGCTGCAGTGTGTAGGGGCGTGGCCAGGGCACGCGGGTTCATGGCTAGGGCACGTAGGGGCATGGCTATGGGCCGGAATGCCCCAAAAACATTGCTGCCCGGGGCAAATCACCCTCCTCTCATGTCCCTACAGGAATGGGTAACCCTAAGGTGAATGTATCACAGGTTTTCTTGGCAAAATTTATTCAGAGGACATTTGTCCTTGCTTTGCCCAAGGTCACTCAGTGGGTTTTCATGGCTGAATGGGTATTTGAACCCTGGTCTCCCAGTATCCTGGTCCAAAACTCAGATGACTATACCACACCGGCTCTCCTAAGATGCTTATTACCAGTTTATAATAATCCAATAAGCACAAAAAAAAACTTTCAATTTTATTGTGCTAAGGACTTTCCCTGTTCACTCACAGTAGATGTTAAGGGTCACACTCATTTAGCCCAGGCAACTACAGCTATTCAAATAGTTGGGATTGCAGTTCCCATAATCTCTCATTGTTGTCTAGGTCAGTTCCCATAATCTCTCACTGTTGTCTAGGTCAGTTCCCATAATCTCTCACTGTTGTCTAGGTCAGTTTATATTTATGGAAGTTCTATACAAAAGCTATCTGGAAGGCCACAAGAGCTCACCCCTGATTTAGTTGATATGGGCTAGTTCCAGATTTGCTGCTACCTTGGAGTTGATAGATCACCAAGTAATGGATAAAAGTCCTGAATTTATCTGTTCACTGAATAAATAATGAAAGGCTGTAGGACAGTGGAAGACAGTAAGAGAAAGAGGAGGCCAAACTACAGGTGAGTTGACTCAAAATAGCCATAGCCTTGAGTTGGCACGACTTGAGAATGGCAGTTACTCTTATTCATAGGGTTGCCCTAAGTCAATGCTGACTCGATAGCAAATAACAAAAGCATTTATAATAGGGACATGTGGTCTATGCAGTTGACATTACCATAGTCCATAACCAGTACCCAAGGGGTAACCAGTACCAAACACACAAAAGAGAGTTTAATTGACAGAGTTTAAATGAACCATGAAGGCCACCAATCTTAGTACAGGAAAGCCACAAGCTGTCAAAGAGTATCTCTCCCTGTCCATCTTAGATCTTAGAATACAACTAAAGTCCCTTGTGGAATATAACATGCTATTAAGGATTTTGATTGTTTTGTAATCCTGAAACAAAAATCCCGTACAGTACTTTATATTTTACTAATGATGTTAATCTTCATGTATTTTAATCTTGCATACAGGATCAAAACATTTTAAATGTTTTCTCTTCACTGGGTGAGATTACAAGAATTTTTACATATTTTTCAATGATTTTTGATATTTTGGGACATTCCTCAGTTATGTTATCCATTTTTGTTTCTAGAAACCATTCTAGGAAGAAGAAAAAAAGCACTGTTTTGTGTGTTTTGTAAAATAAAACAAAATGTCCTGAAAAGTTGTTCTTTAAAAAAAAAGAAGAAGAAGAACTATTTTTTTAATTAGGTACCTGGATGTGTTGGGACACCTTTAGGAAAAGATATAATATTAGGTACCTGGATGTGTTGGGACACCTTTAGGAAAAGAGATAATATTCACATTCCCAATCTCCAGCTGGTGTAGAATGCACAAAAGAACTAAGAGAAACAGAGTGTCCCCACACAAGGAAACCCCACTAGAATTTGGAATCATTATCACTAGTTATTAGTGGCTTGTAATTAGTTTTTCTCTCCAGTACTTAGTACGTTAACTACATTAAGATGTGGTTATATCGTAATGAGGAATAATTGTTCTCCTTTACTTTTTCATTGCGCTTATATCTATGGGGTGTGGCCCTACTAAACAATAGAGGAAGAATAATGCATGGTTCAGGTGTGGGTTAATTCTGTTGCATCGTGTTCTGTTGTATATTTTGAGGAAACAATGACAGGAATAGGAGAGAAATGTTTTGCACCACAGGTAGTATTGCCCCCCCCCCAGCAATATGGGGCACATTCCTGGTTGGGCCATGGGCTTTCACTGACCAGAGGACTAGGGTTTTACATGTCAAGAAAGGAAGCATCTTTGCTACTTTTGAGATATAGAAAAGAATTACTTCTAAAAGTAACTATAATTGTAACTTATTGGTATGATGGTTGAGATAAACAGTTACTTTTTACAATCTCCCAAGTTCTTGGAATTACTCTTTACAAATAACCTTTCAGTTGTTCTTTTTGCAATGTGAATCTCCAATGTATTAACAAAGCTCCCAGAGCTGTTCATAGATATATTTTTTTTAAAAAAAAGAGTTTCACCATAACATCAAAAGAAGTATTTTCTGAGTTAATAGTTAATTTTTGTGGGATATAAATTTTTAGTTTTTAATGGCATTTGCTTGAATATTCTGTTCTATTTCACAGATTTAAACAATGTGTGCTTCTGTATTGTCTGCTTTATAAAATATAATAATTTGAAAAATACATCTCACATGAACTGATATATTCTAAAGAGAAGCAAGTTAGTTTTGGCATTTATTGTTAGTTGAGATTTTCTACAAGTAGCTGTTAAAGGATTGGTAATGCTCATGAATTTACATCATGTGTAACATCTGTTCCTCTTCAGCACAATCCTGATAAAATTATAGCTAGCTGTAAATCTAAACCAGGAGTAAAAAGAAAGCCCTTGGTTTTTGAGGGGCTTAATGTTCTGAAAAATGGGATAGAAGATGACATGATATACTGTGACCATTTAAAATCAGCCCTGTTTTATTTTAGCCAAAATTTCAAGAGAGATCCATTCTGTTTTAAAATTCAGGATTGCTCCCTCTGACTCCAACAATAATGTTTTAAATTATTTCCATACACTTCTTATAAAATACAACATATTAGCTTGTTTATATGAGCTTCTCATTTCATTCAGATGCTAAAACATGTGTCAAACTGCAAGTGGCTGAAATTATTCACTTTTCAGCACAGATGCTATTATTTGTGGTCTTCTTTTTATAAGAACTTATTTTACAAGAGAAGAGGTGTTACTGGTTTCCCTGCTTACTGCTAGAACTGTAAGAAAAGAGGGAATTATAATAAACTTTTCTTGGTATATTGCTTAGTCACTTAAAAGTGAATTTTAAATAACTATCTGCAACCAATCAATCCAAAATTTTATTTAGGAATGCTTGTACATTGGACTTGAAATATTATTTTTTTGAGCAGAATATTCAAGTCAATATATTCAGTGGTCATGCTAGCTAGGCAACTCGAGGAGCTGTCCTAAAATAATTTCCACTTTCTGTGCTCGTGTATGTATAATACTCAACCAAATATATTTGGCATTTAAAATGACTTTGCTTAACTTCCTACTTCCTTACATGGTGGTAAAGCACATTATAGTTTAGGGCCATTGCCCAGTCCCAGCAAGCACAGTGCTGCTGGTGCTACTTCTGGACTTAGTCAAAATCTTCTTACCAGCCTTGTTTTTCCTTGTTTGAAGTACCTGATGCTGACATGAGACCCAGACCCCATACTCAGCTCTATAGCTAGGATGAGATAAATCGTGCAATACTCCATCTTTCCTGCTGGTGAGCATTAAAAAAAAAACCAGGAAGAAAACAACTTTAGAAGAATAGCAACATTGCTTTGCAAACCATACTTATTGGCTGGCTGCCTAAGTGTCATATAAGCTTAATTTCTGATTCCCACTCCCCAATGAAGCCTTTCAGTGTTTCTGGGCAGAAAAATCAATTTAACAACCAGGAAAAGCACTGCAAGTGTTTTCCACAACTAGTTTCCAGTAATTTAGTTAGTATTTTATACTGCAATCAGTTAAAAGTGATGGCCAAGTTCCTGCATAGTCAGAAGCAGCTATGGCAACAGAGTTCAACTGTCATAGCTACTTCCATCAATGCCACCCCCTTAAGTCAGGCAGAGTGCCAACCAGAATAATTTCTGGGGTGCTGCAGATCAAGGTGCTGGGAAGTCATGATTGCAGCACTCTCCCAGTTGTGAGCATATTGAAACATGGAGGTGGAGAGACCCTTCAACTCTTGCAGGGTTTGGATGGACCCATATAAGGCCTGCTGCAGGAGATACATCTAAACAACCACAATCTTTATTATCTCAATAGCTTTCCAAAGTGCTTCAAGAATTTCAGAAATGAATACGTTAACAAACACTTTTGACAATACCTGTGCCTTATTTCTCTGTGTGAAGTTGTGTCTTATAACTGCAGGAAGAGACACAGTTCCCACACCCGTGTAAACCAATGACCTACCTAGGTAATCTGAAGCCATCAGATCCCACCTGATCTTGAAAGCTCAGCAGGATGAGACCTAGGCCGTTTCCACATTGCACTGTTATAGTGCTATTATTCCACTTTCAACATCTTGTGGAATTCTGGGTTTGTAGTTTACTGAGGCCCAAGAGCTCTCTGGCTGAGGATTCTGAAGGCCCCCCCCCTAAACTGCAAACCCCAGGATTCCACAGGATGTTGAAAGTGGAATAATAGCACTATAACAGTATAGCACAGAAATTGCCCTAGTTAGTACCTGGATGAGGTATTCACCAAGGAATACCAGGTGTTGAAGGCTATCTTTCAGAGGAAGGCAATGGCATACCATTTCTGAATATTCCTTGCCCGGGACAACTTGAAGGCATATACACACACATGTACATATAAACCAATTTGAATCCTAGGAAGAGTAACTCATAGTGAACATCATTTTCATCTAGAAACATCTTACACAGTTATTTGTTTTTAAAGATAAAGCAAACAAATAAACAAATGTAACCTGCTTTTGGAATCTGCGCTACACCTCAAAGTGGCATTGCACAGTTTACATCCTTCTTCCCTTGAGCAATGCAGCAATTTCCCTTACATATTTTGCAGTTTGGTAACTCAGCACATTTTCAGGCAGCACATTGCTGCCTGAAAATGGTGAGTTAGGATGTCATGATTGGGAATTGCATTAGGAGCTGTCAAACTCCAGGCTGCATGCTGAATTACACATGATTATCTATCCGCATGCTCAGCTGTAAAGCAATTGAGACTGTTGTACGTGGCACTGGCTCGGTGAGAAATTGCTCTTTCACTGTGGGATTGTCATTGCAAGAAAACTCCCTAGCTCCAGTTATGCCAGTGTATGAGTAAGCATCATGCCACAGTACACAAACACCTGACTAAATGTGAAATCAAGTGGTCCTAATTCCCAAAATAACTTTTTAAACACATCCAATGCTGCAGCATCAAAGAGGTGTTTAGGAACAGTTGGAGAATTTTATTTTTAACTCAAGTGGTGCTGGAGAAGTCATTTCTTTGTGCTATAGATCAAGCCAAGTTTGCTGATCCACAGGCCTTTTTGTTTGTTTGTGTTTGTTTTGCCAATTATCTAGAGGAAAGATGGCTAAAATGGCAAGGGAAATCACTTTGTTTTCTGCTGTTTTTAAAACATGAGGGACAATGATGTGGTAAATGAAAATATATCTGAAAAAAATGTGTGTTTTTTTTTGTAATTGATTGAGTCATTCAACCTACATCTTACATTTCATCAAATAATTCTAAAATTGTCTCAGAATGTGGGATAAAATTTTAAAACAATGTAATATAATATGCTTCTGTCTTGCAACATTTGCTTCCAAGCGTAATTCAGTATGAAAACTCATTGTCAAGGTAGCTAAAGAAATATACAGGTGGGAGCTACTGCCACTGGCGCATTAAGATACAATTTGCGGAAAGACAGATGTTTGTTTCATTGCCACTAGCATAATGTGCATGTAGGGATGGAAAAAGGATTCAAAAATATTTTCAAAATTGGTCAAAAGGCATGTCTCTTAAGTGTTAGAAAATGCTGATGAGTGGAAGCCTGAACTGCCAAGAACCTTTGCAGTTTGGGACTTGTTCTGCACAAAATTCACATTTTTTTCACACAAAAGACATCTGTTTGCTGGGCATGAAAAAGCATTTTCTGCTCAGAAAATAACATGTTCAGAAACATTATTTTTCTGTGAAGAAAATGCTGTTTTCTGGCAAAAAATAAAAAACAAAACCCACACACTGTCAAACTCCGTTCTAGATGTTTATCTCTGAGTATTAATTGGCCTGATTTTCACCGAGGTGCTCTCCATATGTGTAGGCTGTATCACTTCAGGATGCTGATGGGGAGCACATGGTTGATGCTTCTTCATTTCAAGTAGTGTCAGTAACTGAGGACAGGGTGCAATCTGCACTCCTGTGACTAAAACACAGTCCTATACATGACCACAAATCTACTTTCAGTTTTTACTTCCAGATTATTTTTGGCCCAAAATCAGAGTTTGGTGAAACGAGGAATGTTAGGAATGAATGTACCTTTCTAATCATTGCTTGTGGGACACAATTTCACTCAGGATTTGACCTTCTAAATATTAAATGCTAAATATTAAATTTTGGCCTCCTGCATGCAAAATATGGGACCAACATATGGCTCATAAGCCACATTTTCCTTGCCCTTGTTTTTCTAAAAATCATCCACATAGAAAACTGGAAAAGGCCAAGTTATATCTCATTTCTTTGATGTCTACCTCAGCAGATGTGAAGAGATTTTAAAATATATATTGTTTTTAAATAACAGCATTAAGTCATTTGAACCCTCACTATCCACTTGTAGTTCAGCCCACACAAAGGATCTGGGCCACTTAGTGTGCTGACTGAGGAAGATACTTTTTGGACGACCACTTGCAGAAGCCTCCTGGAGGATAGCTGTAGGCCAAAAAAAAAAGGGATTCCCCCGCCCCCAGGTTTTAATTCTAGGCTACAGGGAACAGTAGGTATAGAAAGAAGTAGTTTCACCAGACCTTTCTATGCCAAAAACCTAAGCTTCACAGATTATGTACCCTTGACAGGAGAGCGGCTCCATGAGGCATGGTAAGATTCCTTATACCAGATCAAAGTAGCTGTCCAGCATTTCAGGCAATGATCTTTCCCAGACTTAGCTAAAGATGCCCGCAATTGAACATAGGGACTCCTCTGCAGGCAATGTGTGTTTACAGCTTTTCTATTTTTCCAGATTCTTCAAATATGGGGATAGCAGTTCATGAATGCACCTTAGTTCCCTCTGTGTCCATTCTAATCTTGAAATCATTTAGGCCTCCATGACTGTCCTAGAGACACAGAGCCTTAAATTGCTTTTCTGTTTCAGCCAGTCAGCCAGCCAGTCATTCCCTCTTATCTACAGGAGGTTAAGAGCTGCTGCACTGTAAGTGCTGTTTCCCCTGTTTGTCTCCCTCTCCTCAACTGTGTCCTTTTAAGGAATATTCAGTAACTCTCTTTCTGACCTCATCTTGCTACTTGTATTGTTGATGCTATTGCTTTCTTTTAAAAGTCTTTGCTCAAGAGTTTACTGTGGATTGGCTGTAGGTCCCATAGCAATAGTTATGAACAATTTACAGAGTAGAATTTTCAAAAGTGGGCCAATTACTGAGGGAACTAGATTAATGAGATGTCACTACTTACCACTTACCATTCTCTGGGAGGATGGGGTTGATAAATGCTGTTCATTGCCAAGTCCTGACATAAAAATAGGATCACACTCTATGTTTCTTGGCAGGCTGATCAATATTTTATCTCCCAAAGCATGCAAAAGTGCTAAACAGAATGAATTGAATTAGGTAGCTGCGGAAAAACAAAAAGCAGAATACATCTCCAGGAAGAGACCATATAAATTGGAAAGACATTGTGTACAACACTTTAACAATCATAGCTTAATATGCTGTGGTTGTAAGGTTTATGTGTCTTTTTTTAAAAGAGAGATACTGAACATTGCCAGACACCAGCTGATCAGAAATTCTGTTAACAAGGTCAGCAAAAGTTTTATGCCATCAAAAACCACTTTCAACACAAAAGAGATAAATGCAGTACTTCTGTTCCTACAAACAGTATCACTTTGTGTTCATTAAGATCCTCTTAGGCTTTTGGTACTAATTTGTATCATGCTAATCAAATGGAAATATCTAGAGTAGGGATGTAAGTATGTATGTGTGTGTGTATATATGTACACATATGTGTGTGTGTGTGTGTGTATGTATGTATATGTGTGTGTGTGTGTGTGTGTATATTTTGTCAGGGTTTCCTGACAGTCAGAAACATGTTTCTGACTGTCAGGAAACCCTGACAAGGAGAATTCTAGACTGACAAAAATCTTCACTGTTCAAGCCTTATTCCATGCAAAATCACAAAGGTGTTTTGTGCAGCAAACAACATTTTCAGCAGGAAATTTCATTTTCCATGCAGAAAATGCTTATTCCCGTGCAAAATAAATAAATAAATAAATATTCAAATGTGAATTCTGAACTGAGTAAGTCCCAAAGTGGTAATCATATTTGGAAAATGAACAAGTTTCAAATACTTTCTTGCAATAGAAAAAAAATTGCTAAAATCGGTTGCTACTTACTTAGAGAATAAAATTAGCAAAGAATTGCATCCCTAATCTAAAGTGCATAGGGACAATCTTGCCCCATAAACACCAATGTGTCCCCTGGAAAATATGTTTTCTGCAAAAGTATGAAATCCATTTGTATGCGTACAAGTCAACTAGGGTCAATTTCATGGGAGACAAATGCTGCATGAAACTGCCCCAGCTGAACTGAGGGATCCAAACTGAGAGTCACTACTGAGGTTTCTGCTGCCTTTTCAGTTGCTGCTGAAATACGGAACCAGCTGTACTGCTGGAATGTCCTCCTCAGCCCTGTCAATGCAGATTGACAGGGCTGAGCTTCTCCACAAAATAAAATAAAATGATAAAAATAAAGAAAAAAAATGAAAAAAGGGCATCAATTTGCAGCAGCACACTCCTGGTGATGGTAGTGACAGGCACTGGGATGCTGCAGCTAATGGAACAGCCATGGACCTCCACAACTGCTGTGGGGTTATGCACACATCTTGAATAAGGTTCAGTTTTTTACATCCATCAGGGATGTGTCTCAAATTCTCCTTGTCAAATACACCAGGGTCTTTATTTGCACCTTTTGCACTCTCAGGGGTTGCAAGGAAGGTCAACCTTAACTGGGCATCTAACTGCCACACCTCAGTTACTGTGTTAAAGTAAGCCAGTGAGTAATATAACTGTTGCCACCTGCTGAATGAAGAATAGTATGACTCTCCACCCTGAATCCCATTGGTTAACCCTAACTGTAGTAGGTCTATAGATTAAGTTTTTGAATGGTGAGTTGACACATACGTAAATCTCCTACAGGCTCTGCTCTTATTGGGACTAATGATAGTTTTTAGTCAAGCAACTTAGCAAAGGGTAGGAAAGCTATATAAAAACAAAATGTCATATGCTATGCTAAAAATAAAAAATTGGATTTATCTGCAAAATGCACAGAATGCAAAATGCCAACGAGTTCAAGAAAAGTTCTTCTAACATTAAATTTACCCCTACCTGTAATATAAGCAGATAGCTTCTGTTATACAATGCTGGAATAGTGGGATCCGGTATTATCAGTCTTGTTTTCTTCCTGGGAGATGGATGCTCCAGGCTTTTCAGAGCCTTCCCATCAAACTCCAGCTGAACACCCTTTGTATTTGATCTACTGCCTGTTCAAGTAACATACTGGTATAATCTGTATTAGAATATTGGTGGGGTGAATTAAAGGTCAGCTCTGATTGCCCACTCAGGAAGACAGGATAAAAGGGAGGAAAGAAAATTAGGCCCCTTTTTAAAAAAAAATTTTTGAACAAGTCTTATGTAAAGGTCAAACTTGCAATTTTCTGTGTTACAGTTTAACCCCTAACTTCCTGACTCTCTGTGACACTCCTTATTCCATTCCCAAAGTTTGTTGCTCTTATGTGCCTTCAAGTCATCTCTGACCCCATCACAGAATTTTCTTGCCAAGGTTTATTGAGATGAGATTTGGCACTGCCTTACTCTATGGCTAAGAGAGCATGGCGTGTCCAAGGTCACAAAGTGGAGGTCAATGCCTAAGTAAAGATTAAAACCTCGTCTCCCAGAGTCCTAGTCAAAGACTCAAACTACTACACCATCCTGCTTCTTTAGGCCCAAAGTGCCTGTTCTTGTTTCCAAAGTTCAACCAATGCATTAGGAATCTTCCTGTTTGTTTGTGGCTTTTTTGGCGGGGGGGGGGGTGGATTCTTGGCATGTTTTCTTGCTGTATGGAAGAACAACAACAACAACAACAACAAAAAACCAATTCTTCTGCCCACAGGGTATGTTTATGAGCAATTTTGTGCATTCGTGATTTTTTTTAAAAAAATAGCATTTCAAGTCTTGCTTGAAAATCTTTCCTTTGCACAAAAAACCTACTATTTTTTTTTTCAGTTGCATTTTCCCCCAAAAATACATTAAGAAAAAAGCTTGTGACAGTTGACCTTTCCTTATGGGGATAGAATGGACTGTTTCTGTGTATCAAGATACCCTTTTTCACCAAGGACTAGAAAATTTGTAAATATTCTTTACATCTCTAATACCTAGTTTGCTAAAGCTTTCACATTCCATTATATTTTTTCCTCAAATTCTGCCCTACTGATGGTCATAGGTTGAGAGTGTGTTATAGGTCTAGCCAAATTCTAAACCAATTTAAAGAAATTTGGGGAAATTCTGATTTAAAGCTGGACTCCTCTAAAATGGACTGAATCATATCTGAAACTTTCCAAGTTTACATTAGTGATTCACATTTAAAGGGCTAGAAAGACAAAAAGTACAATAAATATCTGAGAAAATGCAACCAATTGTATAACGACACCTTTTCTAAGTAAAGCCAAAACAAGATTTTAATCCCCATTACAAAAACTTAACTTTTTTGTTAAGTGACCAGTCTGTTTCTAAGCACAATTTGAAGTGCTCGGGTATGACTTATAAAGCCCTCTGTTATAGGAGCAAGCTGTTGAAAGGGTTAAATTGAAGAAGCTATTGCTAAAGTAGAAAAATAAGGTGAGCAGATGTGTCCTTTATCTTATCAGAAGGCTTAGGTATGCACTTAGCTTTGCAGGGAACCTGGGGAGTTTTGAGGTCGGTGAAACTCAATGAGAGTACTCCCTTGGTACCGAAATATATCATTTTGAAAGCTGTAACCTGCTGTAACCTGGGTCTTTGTAACCTGTAAACAGTTCATATATGGTCATATTTTAATAATTTCCTGTAACCTGTTTACAAGAGTGTATAAAAGAGTGCTGATACCTGACTCTGGGTTCTCAGTCTTTGGAAATTCATTCCACTGAGATCCCTGCAGTAAAAATAAATCTTTTTCTTGCTTTCTGATCTGGTGGTCTCAGTTCTTGGCGAGCTACTTCACTGTTATACAGCAGTGGTGCCTCATGGCTTCCTTGCTCATGGTGACACGAATCCACTCTGGGTTTTAATCTGAATTTTGAAAAAAGTAGTTCATGGTGCTGAAACTATGAAGAATGAGGATTTTAAAAGAACTGTCTTGGTTAGTTCTTTCAATGTCTGGACTAACTCCAGGAACAGATTCACTACCCTATTGAAATGATAAGCACCAGCCTCCAGTATTTCGTAGACTGACTTCTTTGTTACAAACCTACCCTCATTCTGATACCTTAAAGAGAAGTTTTTAGCCATTTCTGCTCTACACTGTCATAGTGCTATTATTCCACTTTCAAGGTCCTGTGGAATCCTGGGGTTTGCAGTTTAGGGAAGGGCCTTTAGAATTCTCAGCCAGAGAGCTCTTGGGCCTCAATAAGCTACAAACCCCAGAATTCCACAAGACGTTGAAAGTGGAATTAAGAGCACTAGAACAGTGTAGGGCCAAAATGGCTTAAACTGGCTTCTGTCTAAGGCTACAACTAACTACCAAAAAGGCCTCTTTTTACATCTTAACTGCAAAGGAGACTTTCTTGGTGGCTGGTTGTAGCCATTAAAGCTATCTGTTGTTATTCTTAATTCCTGAGTTAGGTTTAGAAAACCATCTAAATAAGCTGAAATGCAAGAGAAGTAGAATGCAGCATGGAGTGAACCAAGGACCAAGATAAGGGCAAAATGTGGAAAATCTACCTTTTCCTAGATACATCTGAGGCAAAATGGCATCAGAATGCCCTACAAGCAAAGGTTTGAGACCTAAATGGAACATGACAGCAAAATACACACATGGCACTGCAATTACCTATTTCTTCTCTCAGTGGATAAGCCTGTCTTCTGAATGCAGAAGATGTATAGAGGTTTTAGCCGAGTAAATCACAAGGGTGATGCATCTTGTGTAATATTGTACTGCTTCAAAAGTGATTTTCACATAGTGTCCATTCAGAAGTGAGTGGCACTTCACAGTAGGAGACGTGTTGACTCCCAGTATTCCTTAGCGTTTGTCATGATCTGTAAGGAGGAAAGGGGGAACATTTTGTTAAAGCAAGCTCTAGCATTTTATAGCAGAGATTTTTAGGTTAGTGATTATATGACATGTGGGTTTTGTGATCATTAGAAGCGAGAAAGATGACTAAAAATCCAAATATATGTAATGAGGTTGTGTTAAAGATATTTTTTTAAAAAAAATCCCATTATAAAGAGACCTGAGAAATCAGAGATGGATTTTTTGACTTTATTTCCATGCAAATCAAATGAAACTTTAAAGCAGTTTCTAAATTACAGGTCATGAAATGAGATTTGGAATGACCAAAGAATTAAGGGAACCTTCCCTCCAGGTTGTTAAGTGTAAGAAAATTTTGGGCAGGAGAATCATTCAAAAATTGTTAAAATCTCTGTTCCCAATAGATTCTGTAAATGGGTAGTGTTACTCATCGCTGCAGCTTTTCCATAGCCGGTATAGCCATTCTGTAATTGGATATTTATAGGTACTCTGCTGGGTTCTTGAATGTATAGTCACAAGTCACCTTTTTAATATAGATGTATAGACTTGTGACCATACATACATTTTTAATAGGTTCTTCCATGCATAACTACTCAGAGGGACTTTTCCCACAGATTCTACCCTTGATATTGTTACATCTTTGATATCTCCAAGGACCTTCATGAATGCCAATATATGTGGATAAGTGTCCCTTTGCAGCACCTGCAGATGTTGAGGTGGGGCCAGTGGCTGCAATCAAATTTCTCCCCCTCCTATGTTCCCTGGCAGATATAAAAGGAGAGCATAACTGATATTTCACATGTTAAAAGACAGGTACCTGTTACTATGTTCTGAGTAACTTGTTTTGTATAACTTGTAAATGCTGCTTCTAGCCTCAAGTTTAATGCACAGCCATGTAAATGCTCTGTAAATGCAATCACATACATGCCCTGCAAAGGCTATAGAAGAGGTTTAGTTGCGCTATGATGAAAACACAGGGGCCATATTCAGCCATGTTAGTTCTGAGTTAGAGTTTCTTTTCCCGAAAGACTCCTCATCATGAGCATCTCTAGGGCAGACAAGTCCAACAAGTCCACGGTCCTCACTATGTTGGGTATGTATTAATCCATACCACACTCCCCCTTCAAAAGGTACCATGCCTTTGTTCATCTATTGCTGGAGAACACTATTGTATTTGCATCCTACTTATGGTCTTCCCAGAAATAACTGGTTGACCATTGTCTAACCAGAATGTTGGACCTGGATAAGCCTTCTTCTATTCTCCTCTTTCCCCCTGACCTTAGTGTATATTTGACTGGGTTCATGCATATTACAAGATTCTCATGATGAAAACATGGAAGTTCTGTATTTCCTGATGCATTACCAGGAATTCCTGAACAATATTATAAATTTCTTCATTCTTGCATACAGAAACAAATAATTTCCCTATTTTTTTAACTCATTGCAAGACAGTTGTTGAAAACTGCACACTTTCCAAAGATTATTTGCAGTTCAAGACAAAAAAAAAGTGTCCATGGAGTATTTCTTTTTTGGGTAGCACCCAGATTTATTTATTTTATTAAAATATTTATATCCTGCTTTATATCCAAAGATATGAAGATGGCTTACAATAGAATCAATTTAAAAAGAATAATATTTAAAATGATTAAACTATATTAAACAGATTACAAATTTAAAAAAAGAACATTTAAAACTGGTTAAAAGCATTTTAAATAATGTTACCATAGGACATTTACAGCTTGGATAAAATGAGTTATGCCCGAAGGCTTTAATTAAAAGCCAAGTTTTGACTTGGCAGAAATGATCCCAGTGTTGGCACCAATCAACCCCTGAGGGGAGGAAATTTCACAGCTGGGGTGCCACCGCAGAGAAGACCATCTCCCATGGCCTCCCACAATATATTTCTCCTCCTGATGAGAAACAGAAGGCTGAGTCTCTCCAATTGATCACAGTTCTCAGGTAGGCATATATAGAGAGAGACATTCCCTCAAGTATTGAGGCCACTAGCCTTTTACGGCTGTAAATGTTATCACCAGCACCTTGAATTCAGACCAGAAGCATAATGGCATATCATTTCTATCCAAAGAAACACCTCCAGGTGCATTTTTGCAAAGAGCAAGTAAACTGAAGATTCTCACCTATGAAGGGTTCTCCTTTTCATAGTATTCTGGCACACAATAATATTATTTTCCCACTGTTTTCCAAATAGTTTTGAATATTCTTTTCATCCCTCGTATTAGGCTTAGAGTTTCACCTTTTCCAGGGTTGCACAGTGGTGGTAACAGAAGGCAGACAAAATCTGCCAGCTCTGGGTAGCCTATTTCTCCCATGCTTTCTTTTCTTCACAGCTTTCATATCTGCAACCTTACCTCTCCTTCTGCCACTATCTACACTGGTGTAATTACACTGGTATTGTATGTGAGCCAGATTCCAACCTATTTAATATTAAATTATTGCTGTTGTTACTGTTGTTACTATTACTGTCATTATTTGTCTCAGACCATACATTTTCATAACACCCTCAGATCTTTGCAAATGTTCAAACATATGAGCTGCATGTATGTTACATATGTAGCAGGGCAAGAGATGTTGAGTGTGTCCAGTGCTAGCTATTTTTAGTTGTATTCTGGGGCCGATAACTTGCCTTCCCCTCTGTTTTTGCATAAACTGTTTTGACAGCATTTTGTATATAACTAGAGTTTTTAAAGACATTTTTTCCCAGAGTTTTTAATGCAGGGACAGCCATTGGCATGGCAGTGGTGAATCCATTCTGGATGTCCATGCTGCTGTTTCTATCCTAGAACTGCTCAGAGTTTGACAGGCACTTTGCTGGTTCTAGAACCTAGTTCACCTCTAAGAGAGTGTCCATTCAACCTGGAGCAGCTGCAGGAGGAATGGTGACAAGAACCTGTGGCAGCTGATCTAGTGGCCTGCCTTCTTGTGAAAAATGCTATGCAGCACAATTGGTGTGACAGGTGCTACCAAGCAGCGTCTTTCATTTGTGAATGAGCCAATGCTAATGTTGCAGGTAGAACTTAAATTTCAGACAATCTCAGGTGCAATATTTTCAGATGAATCAGCAGCTTATATTCAGCTGCCAGTCATTAAACCAAATGCTGAGAAATCAAGAGAGGTACATGCACGTCAGAATGGAGCCCTTTGGGACCCATTCTGCATGTTATATTTTCCATAAAGGGGGCAAGAAACCTACCTTTAAAAAAAGTTTACACTAGAATACTGATTTTATCAAGACAATCTCTAATTGTGTGTGTATGTGCCTTCAAATCACCTATCAACTTATGGTGACCCAATGAATTCCTTAGGGTTTCCTTGGGCAAGGAATAGAGGTAGTTTTGCCAGTTCCTTCCTCTGAAATATAGCCTATAGCACCTGGTATTTGTTGGCAGTCTCCTGTCCAGGTAGGGTTGGTTGCCTTATCATAAAATGAAGTGGGTAAAGATTTTTATTCCACTACCAGGGGTGTTCCCAAACAGTTTCTTCCTGGGGGATCTTCACTTATACAGCCTCTAGCCCCAAGTGCCTTATGGTTCCAGAGGGTCCCTCTCTTGTGTACTACATCTTTTAAGAGACAAGTCCAGAAAGCCTCATTACTAGGAGGCCTCATGGAAAATACAAAAGGGAACAAAGATGATGTTGGATAGAAATGCTGTGACATTTGCCCCAGTTAAAAATACTTTTGATGAGCATGTGGAGATACACCTGGGGAATGACTTGGCAAGTCATGATGTAATCCCTAGGGGACAGTAAGGCTGAGTCATGGTAATATGAAATCCTGGCAAGGGGTTGCATCAGCCACTGTCCTTAGCTGATGAGCTATCAGCAAGTGTGTATAAAAGAGGTGGGCTCAGACAGGTTCTTTCTCTGATACTGTCTGACTCTTGCTGGTTCTATGACACTGGAACTCTGTCCAAGTGAACCTCTGCCTGATGTGATGCTGAACCTATGACTGAGGATCTGTGTATCCTGCTTGTACAGATGTGTATATATTGGAACTTGAAGAATAAAAGCCTCCAGGTAGTTTTGAATGACAACTCTGTGTGCTAGAGTTACTAACCAGTGGGTAGAGTGGGGTCAGTGCTGATGCTTTATGTTTACACTCTGCTGCTGCTCACGCTTGTTGCTGTTTTGATGCTCTGCTGCATGTTTATTGCTTGTCTCTGGGACACACTTTGTTCAGAGTGCAGCGGTTACTGGGAGGATTTTGTGCTAGGTGCTGTAAAATCCATCTCCCGACAGATGATAGCATAGCTATCTATATATCTAAAGAGATGTCATATGGAAGATGGAGCAAGCTTTTTTCCCTGTTGCTCCAGAGACTAGAACACATACCAATGGATTCAGTTTACAAAAGATTCCACCTAAACATTAGGAAAAGCTTCTAGACTGAGAGACCTCTTCCAAAGTAGAACAGACTGCCTTTGGAGGGTGGGGGAATATTCTTTCTTTGGAGGTTTCTAAGCAGAGGTTGGATTCTTGAATGGCTGGGAATTCAACTAGAGAACCACTGCAATACCTTCCAACTCAATGATCCTGTGAATGCTTTCTGTTACGGATAAAGGCCCTGGCCTGTCTCATCTCCTCAGAGACCAAGATGATACTATTCAGTTAAGTTTATGTTTCTTTAAAATCATACATTGTTTTGTATTCCAGGGGGGCTTTTTTAAAAAAAAGTTAATTGGTTAGTTTCTTATGTGCAATCCACCCCCTAATCCTCAGGACCAGAGTTTGGGGGACACAGTGGACTAGCAAGGGTTAGAGGAGACTCAGCAAAGATTACCTCCTCTTCTATTCAGCCAGCACAAAAGCCTTGCACTGGATTAAAAGCCTCCCATAAGTAGAAAGAGACCTATCTGCAGGAGGCATGTGCTAGGTCCACCTTCAGCTCTGTGGGTAGTTCCAAAGAAATATTTCTAAAGCCTTCCCATTACAAAGGAACCATGTCTCTCAAAATCTCTCTTGGTAGGAGAAGGGAAAAGTGGCATCTCTGTTTCTGATTTGGACAACAGGTGGCAAAGCTCAAAGGCATAAAGCCGACTAATGTGGCACATATAAGATGGGCTCCAATTATAAAAGAATTGGAAAGTCTCCCGGAAGTGGCTAACAAGGTAGCCCAGCTGTGAACTATCCATTAACAAGGCCTACCAATGAGAATATCCTGAAAGGAGATAAATTGCTAATAATGAGTTCATATTATAAAAGGAAAGAGAAACGGCTGGAAGGCACCTAACCAAGCAAAGAGAAGAATAGAAATAAGTGAGGGTACATAAAGATGGTGTTTCATTATTCCATCTTTACAGGCACCCTTTTAACACATGAAAGGATGTGCATATGTATGAGACAGTGGTGCTGCCAAATAAAACCTAAGGAATGGGAGTGTTTAGTAGATAAAGGGAGTGGATTCCAAGCACAGGGTAAGAGGATTACAAGTGTCAGTGACAGCAGCAAGAGGGTCAAGGGAAATGATAACAAGAGGAGCTGCTGTCCTGGCTAAGCCCACTACAAACACCTCAAACAGGATTTTAGGAACATTCTTACAGAGAAGGTTAAAAGAGTTACAGGATTAAAGAAAGCCACCTTGTTGAGTAATGGAGGAAAAGGATACAATCTTCACTTTGGAGGAGAGGATAAAGCTATTGAAGAAAGCTCAGCCAGCCAGAATGATATATTCCTTAGAATTACATTCAGCATGAAGGCGAGGGAATCTCTGTTCCATATAGTTCTGTTTTGAAACTGAAGGTTGCTCATCAGAGATCTAACTGCATTTTCATTAAAGCCTGAAGAGAAGACATATGCATAAAAACATGACATGCAAACATAATGTAAGGCCCATCTACTGGAAGAAATTATTCTACCCTTAGAATCTGACCAAATTATGTTGGACCAAATCCATCTGTGGGGGCAGCATGATGTAGTGGTTTGAGAACTGAGGTTCATTCAGCCATGGAAACCCACTGAGTGACTTTGGTGCATCGTGCACTTTCAGCTCCAGAAAACCCCATGGTAGGTTTGTGTAAAGGTTGCCATGTCATCTTTTCCCTACTTGACATACTTCAGTTCTCTTAATTTCCTGTTTAATGCTAACATGGTATCTTATTATTTTTAGATTGAAGTAGTTTATTAGAGTAGATTGTTTCTTTTAGTAAATTCAGAAAGACAGGAAGGCCTAAGGGGAAGAAGGATTAGGACTGGAGGAAATGCATGATGTGGCCCTGTTGCTTGGCCAGGTAATCTACTTGCTTTATCATAGCTGCCTGTGGGAGCACAAAGAGAAATAAATAAAGTTCTGGAAACCCACCAGAAGAAGAGGTGGGTGGCAACTGATAAATTGGGGAACAATTAATAAAGAATGAAAAGAAAGGGGAAAAATTAATCCTAGTATGGAATTTACAGGCAACAACTATATAATGGAGTTTGTAGTCCATCTGGGGAGATCCCTAGGGGGAACAACTATGAAGGACTTCACATGTAAAGACAGTCAAAATTCTTTATAGACAAGCCAATCCACATCCATGGTTCATAACTAGCCTTGTCTCTAGTAACAACCAACGTAACTCATTTGATGGAAAACCACAGAATATGAATGTAAAATTTCAGAGGTATACCTGGGAACAAATAAATCGTCAGGTAATTTGGCTTATTTCCTTCAAGGACTTTAAAATCTAATGCTAGCACTTGGAGCGGGACCTAGAAATCAGCTAGAAATCAGCATAGATTGTAGTATGTTGAGGAGCCATAATGGATTGTACCAAAAGTTGTATCTAAAGTCCTTTCACATTAGACAGATAGAGTGCTCTGATCCCACTTTGGCTGTCATGGTTCCATCCAATGGAATCCTGAGGTTTGTGGTTTTGTGAGCCAGCATGGTGTAGTATTTTGAGCATTGGACTATGACCCTGGAAACTAGGATTCAGTTTTCCACTCAGCCATGGAAACCTACTGGGTGACCTTGGACACATCACACACTCTCAGACCCCAGATGATCCCAAGATAGGTTTGCCATAAATTGGAAGCAACTTGAAGGCATACAACAACAACAAGAGCTCTCTCACTGAGAATTCTAAAGCTCCCTCCCTAAACTACAAATGCCATGATTCCATAGTATACCATATAATTGTATAGTGTGAAATTCCCCCTACTTCCACACTCTGTTCCTGCTAGGGTTCCTACTAGGTTCCTGCTTGGCCCTGAGTCTCCAGCTTTCATGGTGCATCTGCAGGTGGGGAATAAGGGAGGAGCTTCTCCAGTTTTGTGGGCTCGTCTCTGAGCAAGACAAAAGGACTGTTTACATATTTTTACCCCAGCTAGCAGAGCAGCAGCTTACAACAATTTGCAAAGCTTAATTGATTCATTGTTGCAATAAACCCTCTGGGAATCTGTGTACAGTGTACTCTCTGGATCTGCATGGGTTCAGCTAGGACTTCCCATGGATGTCAAAAAATCTCAGATGATTACATCCCATATTATTAAATGGTGGCAACATACACGTGGATGCTTCAGCACATCTCCATTGCCATTATTTTATAGAAAGAATATGACTCTCCATGGTTGGTGGACAACACAGTTTGCAGATCTGGAGGGTCCACTGTATTTACCTAGTTAACTTTCTTCTTCTTTCTCAGTTGTTGTAGCACCAGAGCTCACCTGCTCCTCTGCAGTATATCCGTCTTCTGGCTAGCAGCAAGTAGGCCTGATTAAAAAGTTCCTTATCCCATCTCCCTAAGCAAGTGAAAAAGAATAATCCCCTCATTTCTCCTTAAGCTTTTTGTCCAGTCTCCAAACAAGAGCATATGGTGTGTGTATATGTATGTATGTGTGTTTGAATGACAAGCTATGATCCACAACGGTTGCTATTTAATTCACAACACTTAATGACTTCTAGGGGCCATCCCTAGATCTCAAGTTTTGGCATGGAAACCTCAGGGGCTGGCATGGTTCTGAAGCAGCAACTGTAGTTTCTCAGTGGCCAACTAGTTGTCTGAGGGAAGCCTGTGAGCAGGATACAAGTGCAACCATACCAACTTCTTTCTGCAACTGATATACAGGGGCATTCTTCCTCTGATATGGAAGGTGCTATACAGACATGACTATACAGTGATGACTGGTAGGTATCAGTAGCCCTAGCCTATGGCCATTTCTGTACTACACTGCTGTAGTGCTATTATTCCACTTTCAACATCCTGTGGAATTCTGGGGTTTGTTGTTTACTGAGGCCAAGGAGCTCTGTGACAAGAATTCTAAAGGCCCCTCTCTAAACTGCAAACCTCAGGATTCCATAGGATGTTGACAGTGGAATTATAGCACTATAACAGTGTGGTGCGGAAATGGCCTATGTCAATTTATCTAATCCCCAATTAAAGCCTTCCAGATTGGCAGGTATTAATGCATCCCATGGTGGTGATGTGATCACATTGTCCAGCCCTCATTAACAATCTTGCTCTCCTATTTGGGCGCAACTGAATTTCAACGGTTTTCAAATGCAGCCCCACACACAAGATTTTGCAATAATCAAAGAGCCAGATTAAGAATACCTGTGACAAGGCTGTTTCACTCCAGACAGGAACTCAGTCTATAAATGTCTTTATTTCTCATGTGACATCAAGAGACGTCAGGGCAGTATGCAAGTAAAATCAATTAACAGGTTAAAATAATTTAAAAGTAAAAGTAAAAAAAGTAAAAGGAATTTAAATGGACTTGTTTGAACATTGGACTATGATCCTGGAGACCAGGGTTCAATTGCCCATTTGACCATGGAAACCTACTGAGCAATCTTGGGAACATCACATACTCTCAGCTCCAGAAAACTCCATGATAGGTTCATTTTAGGGTCACCATAAGTCAGAAAGAATTTGAAGGCACACAACAACAACAACAACAGTGCATTTGGAGTGAATGAGTTAGGCCCCAATGCTTCAAATGAATAGTCATATTATTTACTTACTTGATTACTTAGATCAAGCCAACATTGACAATAGTCAGGTCTTTGGTGGGGGCATTCCACAATTACCACTATATAGCAACCTAAGTTTTTCAAAATAAAAATAGTGATGTCTTCCTTCATGAATAAAGACATGTGTTCAAATTTTATCCTAATTTTGCATTGATCTTCAGACACTGGAATGATTCATGAGGGTAAGCTTCTATCCTTAAATGAAAAATGGGCTCGAAGGAATCATACTTTCTCCTTTAAGGAGCATCTTAGTGACCAGTTCAGGGGAAAGATGAAGCTAGATAAGCTAATCATGTTTCTGCTTGTCTTTCATGAATGAGTATTCCATCTTTTATGAATGGCTAATCATGGATAGTATTTTCACTCATTTGAGTTCACCCTTTTAATGTTACTTTGTGAGACACATGGCTACTCTGCTGGCTGCATAAAAGAAAATTACCATCTGACACTCCAGCAGGCCTGGGCAATGCTCAGCTGATCTGACGTCAACAACAGATTTGTAGTAGGCAGAAAGGCCAACTATTCACAGTAGGAACAGTTGCTGGAGTTGCCAGATCAGTGTCTTTTCCCCTGTCCATGTGATACTCTTGACTCCACCTTGATATTAGATATTGTGTTTAATAAACTGGATATGCTGAACTGAAGGATTTTAAAGCTTCCCATTCATATGATAAAACCTCTCAGGCACAATCTTTTGTCCTTACAAGGCTACATTTTCTTCAACAAGCTGACACTCATCTCATGCTCCCACCACACTAAATGCCACAAAATCCAAAAACTCAGACCTAATACCAAAGAGTTTTTGCATTATCCAGACTGTGAGCATTTATCTTCTTTTTCCTCTCTTTCTGCATTTCCAGATAGAAAAAGTGTTTCTTATGCATATAATTTTTAAGAATATCACAAATATTTAATAGAGGTAAATCAGCAAGTGTGGTTTTGTTTTGTTTTGTTTTAACTTGGGAATGCTCCTACAAATCATATTGAAAAGATGAATGCTCAGATAAGGGAGAGAGCCATCAGTAACACATTTAGTAAGTCCAGATATGTAGCTTTGTGGTTTTTACTTTTTGATGAATTGAGTAAGATGATCAGTCTTCCTTCCTCCCCGTACAAATAAACATTTGAAGGCAAGGAATGATGGAATTCAGAATCTGCCACATATAGGGAGCAAAAGCCATGAAGTCCAGCATCTTCACCAGTAACTGAGGGAGGCTGTTCTTTTAAAGCTCTCTTGAACTGAGACCTTAAAGCACACATGGCTAAAGGTAGTGCAAGTTATGGAACTTTCTTCCTTCATATCTGAACCTGACTCAGTGCTATCATGTCAGTACCAGTGAAAGTCTGTCCTTTTCTCTCATGTGTGAATGGTGCTATAAATGATATTTAATAGGGATGGGACGAATCCAGAATTTTCCGGATCCGAATCCCTGGAAGGTTCTGGGAATCCACGAATGTCACAAATCTTGAATCTTTCGAATCCTTTTTTTAAAAAGGGTTTAAAAAGCAAGGGAAAGAAGGATAATCTTGGGCAAGACGTGCTCTCTCAGCTTTAGCAAAAGCCTAAGCAAAGGTAAACCTCCCTCTGAAGAAATCTGGCCAGGACAATTGTCATAGTTTTGCCTCAGGATCTCCCCAGACTGAAAATGTCATGAAGACCCTTTGTACGCAGGCAGGGAAATGTGGAGTAATCTCACGTTATCCTGCCTGTGTAAACAGGGCCACATACTACAGTAGAGAGATAATCCAGGTCAAAACAGGCTTTAGTTTGCATAGCTCCTTCTGGCATCCTGGGGTTTGCAGTCTGATGATGCACTAGCACATCTTGTAAAGAATGGTTCTCAACCTGTGGGTCCCCAGATGTTTTCAGACTTCAGCTCCCAGAAGCCCTGAGCATTGACCATAGTGGCTGGGGCTTCTGGGAGCTGAAGTCCAAAAACATCTGGGGACCCACAGGTTAAGAACCACTGTTGTAAAGCTAGAAACCCCAGAATTGTGTCTGAAAGAGCCTTGCAAGTAAGCTATGCAAAGGAATGTTTCAGCTGTCCTTGAAATCTCAAGCCTGTAGCTTCCAGTCAAGTGCTGAACTTCAATATGAAATGTTCAATTTAAATATCATAGAATACAACCCTAGATGTAATTTGTGAAATTGTTAGCAAAGGCCATTATTACTCCAAGGGAAAAATTCACCTACTTGCCATCTCCCCTTGTGTGTCTAGTCTCCCAAGTTTTCAGGCGTCCCGGTTTCCCAGGTTTTCAGGCATCCCGGTCTCCAACAAACTGTTTGGGTGGTGTATTTGAAAGATTTGGTTTGCCTATTTTGGCACAGGGATTCAGATTCCCAAATCTTGAATCCCTGCCAAGGATTCAAGGATTCGGTTGGCCCATCTCTAATATTTAATATGTCTCTAAAAATGTCTTTGTAATATTATTAATTTCAAACACAGTGACTATTTGTCAAACAAAAGGATACAACAGGGCTATCATATGTCCTCTTTCTCCTAGGTTTCTTAAAATGTCCACTGCTGCTTTGCTTTCAGCCCACTGATGCTGCTGCCTCAACACCCTATCTCTGGCTCCATTAAGAGCTCCTCTAGAAGAGATGAAAGCCAGCACAGCAGAGCATTCGGGGAGGGGAGGGGAGGGGAGGGGAGAGTGAAGGAAGACAGATGTGGAAGGTGAAGGCAAGCTAGCTGAGTGAGGTGGCTGAGAGAATCTCTGGCCATGTGGAGACAATGGAACAGAGGGACTTGGCTGAATGGCTGAGGCAGCTGTTAGAAGAGATAGAGAAAGATGAAAGCAAAGGCAAAATTGTTATTTAAACACAATGAAGGTTAGAAATATCTTTACTACCAATTATCACAGCTTATATATTAAGGGTACTTTAATTCAGGAGCCAGAGTGATATAGTGGTTTGAGAGTCGGACTGAAGGATTTCTCCTTCAGCCCAGGAAACCCCCTGGGTGACCTTGGGCAAGTCTCACAGTCTCAGCTCTCAGAAAACCCCATGATAGGATCACCTTAGGGTTGCCATAAGTTGGAAATGACTTGAAGGCACACAATATCAACTTAAAGTGAAAGTCACCATATTGATAGGTGGTCTGTAGTTATCAGTTGGCAAATGTGTCCTCTTTTTTACATTTCAAAATATGGTAACCCAAGGGTACAGTCAGTTAATAACGCATATTACATTGCAATCAAAATGTCTCAATACTCCAGGGTGACTTTAGGTGTGAAAAAATCCTATCAGACAATGCTGGATTCATTTCAGGTTCAGCATTTGAAACACCTTTCCAGAAGGTCCTTTGCTGTAGTGGTGGTTTGGGACCATGTAGTCTTTCTCTTTGTATAGACTATAAATGGAAGACATTACTGGATGAAGGCATCATTCCTGATGAGCATCATGAGGGCATCATTACTGATGATTTTATTTAGTTAGTTTGATTGTAGTTCATCATTCTTGTAAGCCTTCTAAGAACTTTTGTAGTGGAAGGCAAGATATAAATATAAATAAATTCAAAGTAAATTTTAAAAGATATAAATAACATTTCTATAGACTTAAAATTCCATATGAGATGTTTCCAGACATCATCACCTCATTGGGCATTGGCTGTCTCCTGATTCAGATTGCATAGCCTGTCTATTCAGAAGGAAGACTCGTTGACTTCAAGGAGATTGTGTATGTGTGTGTGCGCATATGTGCCTTCAAGTCACCTGTTGATTTATGGTGACCCCATCAATTTCATGGGGCTTTCCGAGGCAATGAATACTCAGAGGTGGTTTTGCCAATTCCTTCCTTTGAAATACAGCCCATAGCACATGGTATTTGTTGGCAGTCTCCCATCCAAGCACGAAACAGGGCTGGCCCTGCTTAACTTCCAAGATCAGATGGGATCTGAGTCCAACTAATGTTTGTTTGATTGATCATGTCACTTGTAACCAATTAAGCAAGCAATTAATCAAAATTAAATAGATTAAAATAAATGTTCAGATTGCTACTACAGCTATATTGAAGGAGACACTGTAGCAATTTACAGCCTAACAAATAAAATATACCACTGATGGTTAAAGTAGGGGGACATCTTTTAATAGATCCCTTTTCGACTCCCTGTAATTCTCTCACAGACAAAAAAAAGAGCTGAAATGGTCACAGAACTGTTCTGTTAACTCAGCAGTTCCTGATAAAAATTTGCACTTAATGAATTCTAGTGCCCTTTGACTAATTGCCTAACACTTAGTTGATGAATCTATTAATTACAGCTTGCAGTTCTCCTTATTGTTGAAATTGGGCTTAAAGAGGAAGTGCTAATTTTCCTCCATTGGTCCAAGAATTAAGTTTTCAGACTTAAACACTCCTTTGAATTCAATGTTAATTTGTAATCTCTAAACGAGAAGGGGGGAGCATGGATCAGCACATGAAGTCTGCCCTTGACTATCTCATCCTCCTTGTCATCAACATGGTGAAGGTGATTCTGTAAAAAGCCCATCCCTTTGTGAAAATCTCTGTGTGATTTAGAAACCTGGAAAATTGAGTTTTCAAGTCTCAAGGAGAGCTTCAAGAGACAGAAGGATCTCTCTGCTGCACATACCTTCCACATTTGGAAGAGGACAGGGATCTGATGGAGGAGATCTCAATGATGACCACATTCGTACATGTAGAGAATAACACAGTTGCGGCTGGTGGCTCTCATGGCAGTGCTCTGGATTTCGGGTCAAACTTTAAATGAATGATCTAAGATGCTGAACCTATCTCAGGGATAGTGTTCAGGACACTGAATAGCTCCTTTGAAATAAAAGCTAAAACATGGAGGCAATTCACTATCCCACTGACCAACTGTGACTGGACTACAAAGACATTGCATTGCTGGGCTAAACTCCAGTAAGAAGAAGAAAATACTATAGATGGGTTGGGCAATATGCTCCCTCCAAGGCCATCTTTGTAACACACACCTCCATGTTCTCTATTACTGCCAAAATTGTGATGATGCAATTGCCACTGTCAGAAACCGCCACCACCAAACAAACAAGCAAACAAACACCATGCTGATACAATTGCTGGTACTAAATCTGCAGCTACAATGCTGCTGATCTCTTTGGACTGTTTCCTCTAAACAGCTTTGTCCCTTGTCATTTCCTACTCATTCCTGGAACCCTAATTCTTGTCTCTTTCCCTGCTGCTGAGAAGTGTTACTCCAAGATCTCCCGAGGCTATGTGGTGAATGAGACTACTCTGGCACCTTTTGGCAACACAGAACCACTGTAATTGCTACTGAATATTAGCAGTGACCCCAGTGGAGCTATGGCCATGGTGGCATAAGAGTGAAGCCCCTGAAGGGTGGTGAGATACCTTATTTGCCCCTCCCGAGCTCAAAGACATTGCCAGCCTCCTGTAAGCGCTCCTGTGCCTCTGTATAATAGAGCATATGAAAAACAAAGCATAGGTTTGTTTTAACAGCACAGCTATGAATGAGTAATGGAGTGAATAAATTGTATACCTGAGGAGCTCACTGTTCTCTCTTGTATGCAATGTGTATGTACCCATCTCTTGAATATGCAAATAAAGTATTTTTGTCATCTTTGCTCCTATTTCCACCCCCTGAATCTCAGTGCTAAATGCCTTCTGGTGTGGAAATAAGGACCATGCCTCTCATATTTAATACTAGTGGCAGTAATAGGCCTTAAATTTACATGCAGACTTAAAACTATTATTACAAAGAATTAAATAGAATTAAAGGCTCAAGAACATGGCTCTTAAATTAGAATAAGTTGCTCTCCAGGCTCGTAGGAAAGATAGTCGGTGGAGAATTTTTCCTGTGTTGCCACATAATTGCATATCTCTCACTTGAAAACATAAAAACTATTTTTATCTTTCTGTTTCTGGAAAAAGCTCCTTGAGGAAAATTCTACAGAGAATATAATTATATCAGGGTTTGGCTCCTCCCCTTAAACTTTATTCTGCTTCAGTGCTACTTGAATACTCTATTATTGCCCAGTCAGAAAGATTTACTTCTAGGTAGGTTTTCTTCATCTCAGACATTAGAAACTTCAGTGGCTTTTCCTTCAGAATTCACTGGCACAAGTGGAACAGTTGAACAGCAATAGGCCATCATTTTTGCCAGGGACCAAAACTGCTTGTAGTGTCCAATCCAGCATCCCCACACTCTATTCCCTTTTCCTTGTGTATCATATCTTACTTAGATTTGTAAGGCTAAGAGTAGGGAACTGTCAAATTGACAGTTTGTAAGCTGCTGTGGGAGCCTTTTTGGCAGAAGAATGGGGTATAAATACAACAAACAAACAAAATTGCATATCTTTGCTTGTTCTTATTACTAGAGCCGTGATCAAACTTATCATGACTATATCTGAGTCAAAGGCACCATAGCTGCATCCTGTGGAATTCTGGGGTTTGTAGTTTCAACAGAGCTCCCTGGCTGAGTATTTGAAATGCTTCTCCCTAAACTGTCAACTGATGGCCAAAATACACTAGAGGCATCAGATCCTTTTTGATCTTAGAAGTTAAGCCTCCTGATCTGTTTCACGGCAGCAAATGCATCAGGATTTGGAAACCTGTTAAAAGCTCAGGTGGATGTCTGAGTTCATGTGGATTCGGGTTGAAAAAGTATTTCATACAATTTTGATTTTGATAAATATTTACCAAAATTTGCAAATTGCTTCATGTTCAGGATAGAAATAATGATATTACCACAGTTTCAATAGAGCAGAAACTGAAGCAAATACTTAACCCTTTGTTGTCCAGCCAGGGTCATTTCCATTCTCCTTGGAATGAAATGAAAGTATCTCACAGGACCTCAGACTTAAAAAAAAAAGTGCAAGAGGTTTAATAATGTTGCAGCACTCTTTTAGGGTTCTTTTCCACTCTGCACTGTATCCCACCTTATCACTCCCTTTTATAGTTTGGATTTATTCAGTCACTTTTGGAGGACTTTGTGAGAATTTTTGGATTTCCCCACAACTGACCTTAGGGATTGTCCCTCCCCCACTGTTAAGTTTGAGTAGAGGCTCAATTTGAATTTGACAAATTAGTTATAGTTTGTTATGTTGGGTGTGGGCTGGGAAGGAAGACCAACGTTTATAGCACCTGAGTGGGTACCTGGAAGCCCCTTCTGATGAAAAACTCACTGCTCCCTGGCCTGTAAAGCCATCCAGCTTTTGGGCCAGAATGGGAGGTGCTCTGTAGGGCCCTTGAAGCTTCTTTCCACCACATGCTGATGAACAGACATGGTAGGAGGATTGACTGGCAGGCAAGTAGGTGAAAATAAACTCTGTTCTTGAGTGGGCTGGATCCAGAGTGATGCTCTCCATTTTTGAGACAGCATAATGTTCCATTACGGTGTTGCTACAGATAGGAGGTGGACTTTCTTGTGGCAATCCCATGCTTTTTTAATAAAGATGAATCCATCTTCAGGCTTTGACTGCTTAGCACAACTACAAGTCTGAATCCTATATAATTTACCAGAATTTGGAAAATTGTTCCGATGCAAGATGGAAAGAACCTGAGCTTTTTTAAAAAAAACTGAATGAGGAAGAAAACAAAATGACTTTTTTCCCCATCAAAACCATTGACCTTGATACCACCCCAGTTCCTGTAACATCTCAGAACATTTCAAAGCATGGTGCCTCCTTAAAAGAGTGACTATTCTTCACATATTTACAAAGGCTGAGGATTTTCTAGTCTGGAAATTTGAATCTCAGCTTGTGAAATGTATATACATCATGCTTTTGAATCCTGCAGCTACCACCACTGTTGCCTCCTCCTCCTCCTCTTCCCTTTATTTATATCCTACTTCTTCCCCAGGTTGGGACTCAAAGCAGCTTACAACAATTAAAAAGGCATAGTTAAAAAACATAAAATGCAAAAGTTAAAACACAATTAAACAAACAAAAAGAATTAAAAGGAAGTTAAAATACATAATTAAAAATTCACACGCATACACATCAGCAACCCAATTAACAATATCCAGCACATTGCTTAGCATCCTTAGCCATGGAATCTGAGTAACCTTTGGCAAGTCACTCTCTCAGCTGAGAGTGTGGCAATGGCAACCCTCCTCTGTACAGGTCTTGCCAAGAAAACCCTACAAGAGCAGTGGTTCTCAACCTGTGAGTCCCCAGATGTTTGTGGACTTCGGCTCCCAGAAGCCCCAGCCATTATAGTCAATGCTCAGGGCTTCTGGGAGCTGAAGTCCAAGAACATCTGGAGACCCACAGGTTGAGAACCACTGCTACAAGAGGGTTTCCATAAGTCTCAGTTGACTTGGAAGTACTGAACAACAACAACAAAGGCCTTATGCATGGAATACCCGATTCCTTCTGATAAATAGCACTATATTCCTGAAGACTTATGGCTTCTCTCTCTGTATATTTAATCTGAAATTGTGTAAATCTTTTTAGCAAGTTTGTAGTGTTCATCACGTTAAACACATCCTAATATTGTGTTATCAGAAAAAATGGATTGTGTTATGTGGAACTACAAAGCTGCTGAAAAGCAGGGGTCAGGGGCGGGGGGGCGATAAGAATGAAAAGTATGATTGTGTGTGCGTGTGTGTTATTGGTCATCACTTAACATATTTCTTTATTTTTAAGAAACATCTAAACCAATTGTTTTTAGTCAGCAGGTTATTACATTTTATATTTTTATACATTACATTTTACATGGCTGGTTGCTGCCGGAAGCTATGCAATCTGTAAAGTAAGATGCAAGAGAACTCTCAAGGAGCATCTTAAAGTATTCTTTTTGAGATGTAGGTTATCAGCCTTTGGCAGCAGCTTGTCTTGCTACTTAGAAACAGAGTCCTTAAACAGATCAAGATGCATATAGTCAGATAATGATGTTTTTTCTTGCAGGGGACACATGCACAATGGCAAACTACAGTCAACTGAAAGTTATCCTTCTGGACCTTCAGTCTCACCACCAGAGGCAGCAAAACTACCCAGCAGAGGAGAGAACTCAAAAGCGCTTCTTGGTTGAAGATCTGTTTAACCACTTGGATCTAAATGGTGATGGGCACCTCAGCAGTTCTGAACTGGCTCAGGTAGGTTTCTTCAGTGAAAGTTGACTTATGAAGTGGACTTCATTTTCCGTTCAAAGTGTAAAGTAAGTGTAAGTACAGAGGAATTCCCTTGAGTATAACTGTTGGGAAAACTCTGGTCAGAATTAGATTATAAGACCTGGTATAACTGAAACCTTTTATCCATCTGCCTTAAGATGCATATTAAGTTGTTCTTCAAAATAAGAACATTTTGATAATCAGGATGTACCATGCCATATTATTTTTCCTCTTTGCCTTCTCTTGAAATGTGAGGTTTAACAATGTCATTTTAAATGTCTCCTGCTTCTTGATAAATAAGACTGTGTATTTGAAAAAAAAAGAATTTAAAAATGTACACATAGAATCTTCCTCCTTCCCACTCAGATGCTTTGAAAAAAATAAGCATTGGCCAGTATTATAAATCAGCTACTTAATTAGGTATACTAAGTATATTAATTAAGTAGCCTTTCCTAGCCTGATCACTCCAAATCCAACAGAAACATCATTCACCTGAGCTCTAATTGCTGGCAAAATGGATCTCCTCCCCCTGTAGCTGATGCCCAGTAAGTTTGGTTTTAGGGAAGAGGGATGGTTGGGATAGTGACAGTAGTGTAATTATTCTGACTAGAGATGAGACGAATCCAGAATTTTCCAAATCCGGATCCAAATCCCTGGAAGATTCTGGGAATCCATGAATCTCATGAATCTTGAATCTTTCAAATCCTTTGTTAAAAAAAGAGTTTAAAAAGCAAGGGAAAGAAGGATAATCTTGGGCAAGACATGCTCTCTCAGCCTTAACAAAAGCCTAGGCAAAGGCAAGCCTCCCTCTGAAGAAATCTGGCCAGGACAGATTGTCATAGTTTCACCTCAGGATCTCCCCAGATTGAAAATGACATGAAGGCCCTTTCTACACAGGCATGCAAATGTGGATTAATCCCACATTTTCCTGCCTGTGTAAACAGGGCTACATACTACAGTACAGAGATAATCCAGGTCAAAACAGGATTATCTTTGGATAGCTCCTTATGGCATCCTGGGGTTTGTAGTTTGATCATGCAACAGCACACTTTGGCAGAGAAGGCTGTGACACCTTGTAAAACTACAAACCCCAGAATTGTGTCTGAAAGAGCTTTGCAAGGGAGATATGCAAAGGAATCTTTCAGCTGTCCTTGAAATCTCAAGACTGTACCTTCCAGTCAAGTCTCAAGTCCTGCAACAAGGAAAGCACTTAAATAACAAAACACCAGCCTCTAGTCCAGTCTCAGTTCTGTACCCTGCAGTCTCAAGTCAAGTTTCAAGTCCTGCAACAAGGCACTTTTAAAAAAACTCAGCCTCTAGTCCAGTCTCAATTCTGTACCCTCAAGTCAAATCTCAAGTCCTGCAACAAGGCACTTTAAAAAAAAAACAACAGCCTCTAGTTCAGTCTCAAGTCCTGCAAGAGACTTTCAAGTCAAATTTCTAGTCCAGTCTCAATAATTGCCAATCCCTACCCACCAGTCTCAAGTCAAAAGAATAGAGATTATTACTTTGCAAAGGAAGACTGTCCAAGTGGGCACAGGCAGCCCAAGCAGGCATATCTTGTGGAAGGAGGTACACTGGCCTACATGTGGCAATCACTGGATGAGATTGTGTGACTTTGCCCTCTACCTCACTACTTCTGATAGGCGTCAGACCCACTGACCCCAACATTTATACATGCCATTGATTTTCAGCATGGAAAATAGTGCTGAACTTACATATTAAATGAACTTAAATATTAAATATTAAATGTCCAGTTTAAATATATTAGAATACAACCCCAGAGGTAATTCTGAAATTGTTAGCAAAGGCCGTTATTACTCCAAGGTAAAAAATCACCTACTTGCCATGTCCCCTTGTGTGTCTGGTTGCCCAGGTTTTCAGGCGTCCCGGTCTCCGACAAACTATTTGGTTGGTGGATTCGAAAGATTTGGTTTGCCTATTTTGGTGCAGAGTTTCGGGTCATTTCCACACTAGACTGTTATAGTGCTATTATTCCACTTTCAACATCCTCTGGAATCCTGGCATGTGCAGTTTAGGGAGAGGCCTTCAGGCCCCTCCCTAAACTGCAAACCCCAGGATTCCATAAGCTGTTGAAAGTAGAATAATAGCACTATAACAGTCTAATGTGGAAATGGTCTCGGATTCATGAATCTCGAATCCTAGCCAAGGATTTGAGGATTCAAGAATTCGGTTGGCCCATCCCCAATTCTGAGCAAGGGTTGTGAATATAAAGCAGTTACAAGTGAGTAAATCTAGGTAATTATTCTATATTCATGATCGCTACCTAGTCCCAGTTATGAGACTACTGCCACACTAATAATTGCTCCCCAAACTACTTTGCTTGGCATCAGCTGCATGGGGAGAAAGAGGTTCATTCTTCTTACAGTCAGAGCATGAGTGAATGATGTTTGTGTCAGGTTTGAGAGGATCAGTCCAGGAGAAGTTACTTACTTCAGTAGCTGATGTAGAATGCTAGCCATTGCTAACAACTTTATTTCTTACCCATACACAAAACTTCCTTTTCTAATCCTAGAAGTATTGATTATCAATTAATTATCAGTAGATTTTTAAAAAATGTTTAAAAGGTGGTGCTACCAGAATATCATCATTGCCATTGAAACAGCAGCAGCAACAGCAAAAATATGGAGCTGTTGTATTTGTATCCCACTTTTCCTCCAATGAGCTCAAGGCAGTTTGCCACATACCTTTGCTCTTTATTTTTTCCTCACAGCAGGATAGAATGACTGGTCAAAGGTCCGTGAGATTCATGGCTCAGTGAGGACTAAAACCCTGATATTCCACATCCTAGTTCAAGAATCTAACCAATTATTGCTAACAATTACCAACTTGCTGTTGCGTATATTCACCAGCTATAGAATTCTGAACAACAACAGGATTGGATGGACTCTTTATTGTATCTGAATATGTCTGAAAATATTGTGGATGTCAAAACTCTTTTGTGTGAGGAGGGCATAAGGGCATGTCTCTGATAATCTTTAAAATCTCTGATCCTCCTTAAAATCAAGAAAGCAAACTAAGAACAGGAATTGGATAACTCATTGCCTCAGTCTTATTCTTTTATATTCTAGATGGACACAATTAAGGTAGAAAAACCATGTCAGCTGGATAAAGTAGTTTGTTTCTCCTTTTGCTCAGACTTCAGCATAAACATGAGGATGCTCTGAACTTGTCTTACAATCATTATGGAAATGATCTTTGAACCCAACCAGCAGGAGCACATATTTGCTACCACTTTTATCCACATAACAATGGGGAAGATTTAAGTTCTTCACCAGACAATGCAAGGTGTCAAAGAGCATTTTTTTTAAAAAAAAAATCATAATGATGGATATAAAAATACTTAGTTCTACAAAATGGGTTGCAAAAAAAAAGAAACTTCTTTTAGATTACAGTTCTCAGAATGGCCATGCAGGCTAGGGGGATACTGGGAGTTGTTTATCCAGAAAGTGACATTTCCTAGCAGTATGTAAAATCCCTGTTTCACAAAAGCTCAGTGCTCCTGTCACTAGTCTGGTCTCTGTCACAATATAAAATGACCTCACTGTAATTGCTATAGCTCCATAGTACAGAAATTGAGGTTGGTAATTTTGTGAGATACTGCAGCTCTCTGGCTGAGAATTTTAAATACTTCACAATCCCAAAATTCCATAGGTTAATGCCATGGCAGATGAGATGGGAGCAAAATGCTATAATTGAACAAAGCTATCTCACAGAAAGAAGGACAAGCCCCTGCTCTTTTTCCTTTTTTTTTCTTAGCAAGAGAAAAATGACACCTACTTGTTTTTCTATACTAATATTACAACATAAGTTCCCTCTCTCCCCCTTATAGTTTTGCACGAATCAGTAGTAAATACTGCAGTAGTTTTTGGAAGTGCTTTATCACAAGAAAGTATAGTATGCCCATGGTATATGCAGGGGCTCTGTTCCAGGATCCCCTGTGTGAAACAAAAAATGTGAGTGTTGTGTCTCATTGTAGTCAATGGATGCAATGTGTGCAAACCTGCACCTATGTGGGAGTGCACCCACCACAAACAATAACTATAACAAGATGCAACACTTTGCATGACCTCACATTCATGCACTAAGAGGTTGCACCAGAAAAGGGTGGACTGTTGTCCCTAGTTCCCCTGTGAGAGTAATATTTTTCCGCTCACCAATGTCTATGGAAGGAATGTACTTCATACTTCATTCCTGAGACCATTTGAAGCCTTTGTTCAAACTCAGAGTAGGAGGCATGTTTTCTAGGTGCTCTGGGCAGACCATAGCTCTAAAAACAGAAAGAGAGAGAGAGAGAGAATGAATGAGCCCCTCGGAATACCAAATCCTGGTATTCTGAAAGGATTCTGAAAAGGGATGCTGTCTGCTTTGCATATTAATCCATGAATTATGAACCATGTAAGTTTGCTTAATTGGTTAATTTAATGAAACTCCTTCTCCATTCTTATGCTTCTGTTCTGCTGGAGCGTTGCAGGAGGCAGTGAGTCAGGATGCTTATCTGTGTGTTTCATAGCTTTTGTATTTTTATCAAGCCCAACTGTTCAATATCAGTTCATTTTTTTTAATGTCCACACAAAGCGTTGTATGCATTTTCATGCATCCAGAAATTTGTGTGCCTTTTTTTGTACGCACTTTCTCTAGTGTATGTGTTTTGTATACACATTTGAGAACAAATAACTGAATTCCAAACTCCTAGATGTGCAAAAACATAAATATAATTGCATTCCAGGACCTATATACTCTAACAGCACCATATCCGGTCTAATCTTGGAAGCTAAGCAGGGTCAGTTCTGGGTAGTACTTGGATGGGAATCCACCAACAAATATGAGGTTCTGTAGCCTATATTTTGGAGGAAGGAACTGGCAAAACCACCTCTGAGTGTTCCTTGTCTAAGAAAATCCTATGAAATTCATTAGTCACAGTAAATCAACAGGTGAATTGAAGATGCACATTCCAGTTTACATATCAGTTCAGAAAGTGAAAATTAGTTCAATTTGTAATAAAATGCAAACCACATAAATTTCTCTCTCATCCCTACCAGATAAATTTTCCTTATATTTTCTGGAGAGTTTATTGTGAGGCCCAGCAATGTTTGGAAGAATTAACTACCTTGTTGTTTTTGAGTGTCTTCAAGTCATTTCTGACTTATGGCAACACTAAGATGAACCTATCATGGGATTTTCTTGGCAAGATTTATTCAGAGATGTTTGTCTTTGCCTTCTTCTAAGGCTAAAAAAGTGTGACTTGCCTGAAGTCACTCAGTAGGTTTCCATGGCTGAGTGGAGATTTGAGCCTTGGGCCCTTTCCACAAGGGGGAAAAACACGGGGTAACACGGGGTAGGACAACCTCACCCAGAGGTCGTCCACACCATGGGGTGCGCTAGGGCGGTTAGAAATGTGGAGGTTTCACACCTCAAACCGCCCTCGCGCAGCCGCGGGGGTGGCGCCGCATGTTTTATAAAGACCACATTTCATGTGGTCTTTATGAAACACGTGAGCGCTAGCCCGTCTCAGTGCCCCGTGTGGAATTGCAGAGGCGTGCAAGCGCATCCCTGCAGAGCTGCCCAGGGACAGGCTTCTGGCTGGCACGCTTCTCCGATTGGCGAAGAGCCGCCGGAAGCCGCCTGCCACCATTTTGGGTGCTGCCAGACGCCGCCGGGCACCGCGGACGCCGCCGGACGCCGCTGCCGTGTAGAGCGCCGAACGGGCACTGCTCCCCACGGTGACGGATTGAGGTAAGCTCCGTTCCCGCGTGCGCCGCCCCATTTCCCCACGTTTCATGCTCCCCGTGTGGAAAGGGCTTTGGTTTCCAGAGTTTTAGTCCAACACTCAGACCATTACAGCACACTGGCTTTGACATACGTAGCTTAATTGTCACAGTAAATGTGACCTGCTCACAGGTTCTGGATGAGTTGTTTGCCAAAGCCATCTCCTCAGTTGAATTGTTAAGCTAGATCAAAGCACAGTGGACAATGTAACAACAGTGTTGCTTAATTCATGAGCAATCACTAATTGGATGAGCATATATGTGAAAATATATATCTGCCTTAGAAGATCATAAAATGTGATTGTGACATGTGATTCACTTGCAAATGTAACCGTGCCTCAGGAATAGCTGCTAAATATGATTAACATTCTGATGAGAAAAGTCTTCTTTATTATCTTACTAGCAAAATGCTCATCGTTATAGCCAAAGGATATGTTTGGAAGGTGGACTTGTATACTGACAGAACCCCTGCTGAGTAGTGTTATCATACAGATCCTTTTCAGTGTGGAGTGGACAACTTTCTGTCAGGAATAGCGAGCCAGTTTTATGCTTTCTGCAACAATGAAACACACCCCTTGCTGTTAGTGACATAGTAATTTACTTTTTTCTCTATAGGAATTATTAACAACCACTGTTTTATAAAAGTAAGGAGAAGGGGCACCTCTGGTGTAAGGATTGAACATATTTCCTGCATCTTGCAGTCCCTACCATTGAGAACCTAGCCTGTTTGTACCTACATAACCTAAATCTGGGGAAATATTGGTCATTCTAGAACAGGAATGGAAAATTGGTGATCTCCCAAATATTGTTAGATTCCAGATCCTTAGTCTTACTTAGTGTACCCAATGGTGATGTGTTACCAGGCTGCACTCCCCCACACTTTGTTATGATTTAACTGGCAAAATATATTAATTGGCAAATATGTTTAATTGGCATAAAGTATAAATTATATACACTTACAGCTGAAAGGCCATGTGGAGAAGGGGCCTCAGCATAAATTCATTGACAATTAGCCAGGAAAGCCTGACTGAATGGCTCTAAGCTAATCCTCTTAACTGCCCGAATAGACAAAGAAACTGCCCAGATGCAGCAGGCAAGCACCCCTGCTGTACACATTTCCTACCGAAACCTTCCCCAATCACTTTATCCAAACAAGACATTGAGACAATCAGTCCATCCAGACCCCTTTTGTTTACTCTGCCAGAAAGCAATTAACTCACACCCCTTCAGGAAGAGAAGTAAAGTATATAAACCCTTGGTTTTGAGCAGTCAAATGCAGTACTTTGCTTGTTGGTGGCCATTGCTCTGATTTCTGGTTGTGTACTGCTCTTAGACACACAAGTCTAAGCTACTCCACTACTTCTTCACTACTCTTCTGGAATGGTAATTATAACCCAAAAATCTCAGCCTCACTATCCATAAATTTTCCTCTCTTTATCCTTCGGTTAGCTCTTGTGTGCTTCAGTAAAATACATTTTTAGTTTACTTTTGAATCTCTGGTTGGTTCTTTCCTGCTAGGACCCCATAAACATTAGTGTCAAAGATCTCATTAGGTTACCCCCCTCTCACAGGTGTCCTAACTCAAGTTAACTAATTCCCCCATTGTTATGTGGAGATACTGGCATCGTGGGTGGATCCCTGAGTCACCCACACTTTAAGGTAACAGATGGATAATATGATCTTCAGGTTGACATCATGAATAGGAACAAGCTGCTTACCCCTATTCTAGAGCTGTGGGTGGAGGGAGAGAGAGAGACAAAGCTTGACAGGAGCAAGTACAATTGCTGGGACGTACTGTGGAGAAAACTAAACTGTCCCTACCTCCTGCTGCCAAATTTCTGAGACAGTGCTCATATTGTCTGTGACTGTGTGCAATTTTGGAGATTTCACAGAATTTGCCAGGGGGCTGGTATTTTATAACGCTTGCATTATCCATCTTCAGCTCCAATATCTGAGTTACTGTCTGGGCCTTTCCACACTACACTGTCATAGTGCAATTATTCCACTTCTAACTTCCTATGGAATCCTAAGGTTTGTAGTTTAGGGAGGGGCATTTAGAATTCTCAGCCAGAGAGTTATTTGGCCTCAGTAAACTACAAATCCAGAATTCCACAGGATGTTGAAAGTGGAATAATAGCACTATGACGGTGCAGGAAAGTGCAGAAAGGCCCTGTTTTAAAATTAAAAAGACAGAGCCTGGGCACTGGATTTTATTTATGTATGAGAAGAATGGGCAAAATGTAGCTGTGGGGTCTTACATCCTTAGGACTCCCCCCATATTCCTGTCTCCTCAAAAAATAATGTTTGGAAAAACTTTTATGCAGAACTTTGACCAATCATACCCTCTGATGCTGGCAGGTGGCTTGTGTTGTCCCCCCCTCCACAAACAGTTTTTGTTTTTGGGGGAGGGCTCAGGGGGCTTTTCAAGTTCCTTTTGTCTTGGAGGGGAACCCCTCCTGTCTCCAAACAGCTGAGAGAGGTCACAAAACTTAGCAAAATGAACCCACACACTTCCTAAAGGGTATAAGTGGCCTTTTTGCATAATAAAATATTTGGGGAGGGCTGTTAGGATGGCATGAGTATATCTCCAATGGCCACTGGGTGGCGCTGGTGGCCCCAGACTTCTAGAAATTACCTACATTGCAACATTTCTCAACTTACCAGGTGAATTATAAACCTGCTGCTTAACTTGACGTGGTTTTTCTCTTGTATAACAAATGGACCCACCTATGAGACTTCCCTCATGTGTGCAATTAGTGCAGTTCCACACTGAAAAGAAGTAGAAAACCATAAAGACACTACAGAAAATAATTTGTCAATATTTAATGCATCTGATGTATGACTGAAACAAAATGCTAAGCTGGCAGCCAACCGCTAATGCATTAAGACTTTCTTCCTTTCCTCTCTTTGCTATAACTCTCTGTACTTCCTGAAAACCTGCTCTGGAGGGTATCCCAGCTGCCTGTAAGATCTACAGAGAGCTGCAGAAGAAGGAGTTGTTATTCTTCTCAGCTACATTGATGTCACTGAATCATAGTCTTTGAGTGTTGATGTAGAAAACTTTTGTTATTTTAAAAAAGCAGTTAAAAGAAGAGAAAACATTTTTACAATGCTGAAAATGTTTTTGTTGCAGCAGGCTGGACAACACTGGGAAATCTCTAGGGAGCTGGCAACTCTCTCCTACCCCCCCAATGTCAAAGTGGTAAAGAAAAAAAATGATAAAGAAAACTGGATTTTAGACCTGGGAGAGTTGCCAACTTATTTACTTCAATTAATGTCAAGCAGTTCCTTTTGCCATGAAACTGCCTTTAGCAATAAGGAAGCAGAAGGTCAATATTTGTCCTTTTAGTTCTTGGTCCAAACCCAGTCTTAGTCACTGAAAAAACACTGATTGAAAGCTGCCCCCCTTTGAGGTTATCACGCATCAGATAAACATCTGAGTTGTCAGTATACAAGCCTATTAACAGCTGTGGTAATTGAAAGGTTATTTTCATTTAAAACTTTAATGCATTTGTGCAGTCACTTTAATAAATCTATGGAATACATAGCTGCTAAAGTGGTTTTTTTCTTGGCATTAAATCAAAGGACCTTGTCAGTATTATGAAAAGTTAATCAATTTTCTGTATAAAAGTAGACAAAGGAACATTTCCATTTTTAGAGGATTGATACTAGAAGTTATGGTTGGTCTCACTTTTATTGAGCATTTTATATAATAGGTGAAGGGTCATTTTTATCAGCATGATTTCTTGACATTGTCATCAGTGAAATGAAACAAGCTTGAAATTATAAACAAAACAAAGGACTTTGGGACTACACACACACACACACACACACACACACACACACAGGGCTCTGGAAATATATATCGGAAGTTGTTAATGCCCTGGAAAGGAAAATATGCATTTCATTTCATGGCTTCCTCTGCAGGAGATTTTTCACGTGGAGCTTCAGTAGAGTACGTTGTATTTAATTTTGATTCTTGGCTAACTTCGATGCTTTGGTTTCATAAATTATCATTTGTAAATACTGCAGTTATGTATACCCCTTTTTTTAACCTACTGTGCTTTTATTCAGAGGAGAGAGTGGAAGGTGACCTGTGTCTGAGAAGACATCCTTGACTGGGTGTTTTTTACAGGCTTCTGGGGCTATGTTTGTTTTTTGCCTGTTTTGCCATGTGGTCTCCCTGTTTGCTCTGTTCGTGTGCTAGGTGGAGGAGCTAGCATCCATTAGGCCTAGCTGACTAACTAGGGGAGAGCTAGCAGCTCTTTATATCTGCTCCCAGCGCAATTTGGCTGTACAATTTTAGCAACAGTTCATTGCTTCTTGGGTTGAAGCCATCCTGAGGCAGTCTGCCTGACCACAATGTCCACATGGGTTGCACAGCTTAGGGGAGCAACTGGAACCACTATAGAATTGCACCCTCAGTCCTGATAGTTTGACAATAAGAGTTTGGCAAACAGGGGTGTTGATGTAGGTTTTACCAGGGGAGTTTGAGTCCAAGCCCAGTTTTAATTTTTCTAATTTGACTGTCTAGATTATCAAGTATGGAGGGTGAAGGAGCTGCTGCAGTCACCTGCAACACCTGTGGCATGTTTTTTTTCTCACCGCAAGATGTCATTGGGTACACCTGCAGCAAATGCAAGCTGGTGGCTCTCTTGGAGGAGAAGGTTTGCCAGCTGGAGGCCTGGGTTTATAATTGTCAGATTATTAGGGAGGGTGAGGAGTTCTTGGATAGGGCAGAGAGAACATTTTTGAAGATGGAATACACCAAGTAGCTAGTGGACAAGGAAGGCAGATCACTAAACCTGGAGGCGGGTGCTTGGAGGAATGTGAAACGGAGGAGTAGAAGGGCCAGGTACCAAACAGAGATTCTCAAACTATAGAATCACTTCCAAATTCTTGACCTTATTAATGACAATGTGGAACAGCAGGAAGAGATAATGGAACAGCAGGAGGAGGTAATGGAACATCACCAAGAGGAAATTGAACATCGGCAATGGGAACTCCAACACTAGGAAGAGGAAATCCAACAGCGGCAGGATCAACAGTCTCAGCCTGAACAGCATGTCCAGGCAGCCATGGAAGAATCTGATCGTCAAGTAAACCCAGACAAACCTCAGAGGAGACGAGTTCTGGTGGTTGGGGACTCCTTGCTGAGAGGAATGGAACAGAAGATTTGCAACTTGGACAGGAAGAATCAGGAGGCATGCTCTCTGGGGTGAAAATCAACAATGTAATTGAGAAGCTAACAGGACTGGTCAAGCCCACTAATTGTAACCCCGTCCTTTTGGTTCATGTCACAACCAATGACACTACGAGGTGCAGCTTTCACTGCATCACAAAGGATTGCAAGGTTATAGGTAAGAAGCTGAAGGACCTTGGTGCACAAGTTGCCATTTCATCTCTCCTCCTTGTGGAAGGACATGGCCCACGAAGGGAGAAAAGAATAGTGGAGGTCAACAACTGGCTCTGCAGATGGTGCCACCGGGAACAATTTGGGTTTTTCGATCATGGTCTCCGTTTCCACAGAGATGATCTTCTGGCAATGGATGGGCTGCACCTCACAACTGTTGGCAGGAATGGTTTTGCTAACAGTCTCTCAAAGTGGATCAGGTGGTCTTTAAACTGAGTTCAGCTGGGGAGGGAGACAGTATTATTCAGGGCAAGGATTCAGTGAATACTGGGAAAAATAGCCGGAATGATATAGATAGAGCAGGCCAAGTAGTACTAGAGACCAACAGTGGGAGGAAAAGTAACTTTAGTACAGGACTTCTGCGTAGGGCACATGGTCTTAAGTGTCTCTACACTAATGCATACAGCATGGGAAACAAGCAAGATGAACTCAAACTCTTAATAAAACAAAATAAATACGACTTAATATGCATTACTGAAACCTGGTGGGATGAGTCTCATGATTGGAATGTAGGAATAGGGGGATATAACCTGTTTCGCAGAAATAGACCAAACAAGAAAGGAGGAGGAGTAGCCTTATATGTTAAGGATGTTTTCACCTGTGAAGAGATCTGTGATTTAAATCCAGGAAGCCAGGTCGAGAGCATCTGGGTAAGAATTAAGGGAGTGAGAAACAATAGAGATGTGATTGTGAGGGTTTGCTACAGGCCTCTGGGCCAGCCTGAGGACTTGGATGAGGCTTTCCTGGAGCAGATGACCACACATTCAAAAACGAGAGATGCAGTAGTAATGGGAGATTTCAACTATCCTAATATATATTGGCAGTCTAATTCTGCCAAGACCACAAGGTCCAACAGGTTTCTTGCTTGTCTTGCAGACAATTTCATGGTCCAGAAGGTGGAAGAGGTGACAAGGGGATCAACTATTTTAGATCTGATCCTGACCAACAGGGGTGACCTTGTTGATGAGGTGGAAGTAGTGGGATCCTTGTATGGGGTGTGTGTGACCATGCTGTATTGGAATTTGTCATTTAGCGGGAAGGACAAGCCAAGTGTAGCCAGATATACATTCTAGACTTTAAAAAAGCTGACTTCTATAAACTTAGGAAGTTACTTGCTGAAATTCCACGATGAAGAATACTGGAGTTCATGATGGATGGGAGTTTCTTAAAAGTGAGAAACTGAAGGCACAGCTTAAAACTGTGCCAATAAGGGGGGAAATGGCAGGTGTCTAAAGAAACCAAAATGGTTGACAAAAGAACTCTTAGCTGAGCTAAGTGTCAAAAGAAATGTACAGGAAATGGAAGAATGGTCAAACCACCAAAAAGGAATTCAAGCAAATTGCCAGGATATGTAGGGAGGTCAGAAAAGCTAAAGCACTGAATGAACTCAGGCTTGCTATAGACATTAAAAACAATGAAAAGGGCTTTTTTAAGATATGTCCACAGCAAAAGGAAAAAAGAAGGAAATGATATGGTTGCTCATGGAGAAGATGGCCAATTGCTAACGGGGAAGAGAGAAGGCAGAACTGCTCAGTACCTTCTTTGCATCAGTTTTTCTCCCAAAAGGGTAGAAGTACTCAACCTGGAGGGTGGTGAGCAGGTGAGGAAGGGTGGTGGTGGAATGCAGCACAGAATAGGTAGAGAAGTAGTACAGAAATAGCAGGCTAAACTAGATGAATTCAAGTCTCCAGGGCCAGATAAATTACATCCAAGGATATTAAAAGAACTGGCAGAAGTCATTTCTGAACCACTTGCAATAATCTTTGAGAACTCTTGGAGAACAGGAGAAGTCCCAACTGACTGGAGGAGGGCGAATGTTGTCCCCATCTTCAAGAGGAGAAAAAAAGACAACACAAATCATTATTGCCCAATCAGTCTGACATCAATTCCAGGAAAGATCCTAGAGCAGATCATTAAACAGTAAGTTTATAATTACTTACAAAGCAATGCTGTAATCACTAAAAGTCTACATGGATTTCTCAGAAATAAGTCATGCCGGACTAATCTTATCTCTTTTTATGATAGAGACATGAGCTTGATAGATGAAGGGAATGCTGTGTATGTAGCATATCGTGATTTCAGTAAGGCCTTTGACAAAGTTCCCTATGACATTCTTGTAAAGAAGCTAGCAAAATGTGGGCTGGACAGGGCTACTGTCAGGTGGATTTGTAATTGGTTGACCAACTGAACCCAAAGGATGATCACGAATGGCTGCTTTTCATCCTGGAGAGAAGTGACAAGTGGGGTGCCACAGGGTTTTGTCCTCGGCCCAGTGCTATTCAACATCTTCTTCAATGACTTGGACGAAGGAGCGGAGGGCATGCTGATCAAATTTGCAAAAGACACCAAATTGGGAGGGGTTGCTAATACGCAGAGGACAGGATCAAAATTCAAAATGACCTTGACAGATTGGAGAGCTGAACCAAAGCTAACAAAATGAAATTCAACAGAGAGAAATGTAAGGTCCTACACTTAGGCAGAAAAAATGGAATGCACAAGTATAGGATGGGGGACATGTGGCTGGATAACAGTACATGTGACAAGCTGGAGCATGTCCAAGAGGAGGGTGACCAAAAGGGTGAAGGGTCTGGAGTCCATGCCCTATGAGGAGCGGCTTAGGGAGCTGGATATGTTTAGTTTGCAGAAGAGAAAGTTAAGAGGGGACATGATAGCTATGTTTAAATATTTGAAGGGATGTCATGTCGAGGAGGGAGTGGGCTTATTTTCCGCTGCTCCAGAGACTAGAACAAGGAGCAATGGACTCAAGCTGCAGGAAAGGAGACTCCACCTGAATATCAGGAAGAACTTCCTGATGGTCAGAGCTGTCTGGCAGTGGAATATCCTTCCTCGGAGTGTGGTGGAGTTTCCTTCTTTGGAGGTTTTTAAGCAGATGCTGGATGGCCATCTGTTGGGAGTGCTTTGATGGGTGTCCCTGCATAGCAGCAGGTTGGACTGGATGGCCCCTGTGGTCTCTTCCAACTCTGTGATTCTATGGTTATCTAATACAACAACCTAAGGCCAGAATAAAAATGACATTTTAGTCAATGATTTAGAAAAACAGCTACAGTGTGCCTATATGTTATGCTGTCTCAGAACATACGAAACCAACAGTCATCTATGGAATCCCTGCCTTCAAACCAGCAAAGTCCGTATAGAGCATTTGAGCTCTTGTGGCCCATTTCTCCCTTCTGAGAGCCCAGTGTTCATTTTTGCATTCATTTTTTCCATTTAAGAGTGTATTCAATTAAAACTGGTGACAAATATTAATGATTCCATCTCTTTTCCCCTTCTCAATAGCAGGTGAAAAGGGAAGATCTGGACGATGATTTCTTGGATTGTACACCGGAGGACCTGCTCCGATTTGATGATTACAACAACGATGGCTACCTAACTCTACAAGAACTTTATACTGCATTTCGTAAGTGTTAATACATATGTATTCTAAATGTGTTTTGAGATGTTTGCAACCTGCAGTGGAATGAAGACAGACTAGGAGAGGGATGTCTCCTCTTGCAAACAGTCTGAACTATTCTCTCCCATTTTAACTCTCAAAATCTCTTCAGTCAATGGTGAGCATGTACATGTTCCCTTCTACCACCACAGAATGTCTTCAGCAGTAGATAGTGGCATACAGTATAAGACCTATGAGGTTTGGAATCTCAATAATGGTGCTGGTAAAAGCAAGTGAGCATTGCCAGAGAAAAGAAATATGTGGATATTTCTCCATTGTTTCTGAGACAAATAAGTGTTAGGGTACCATACAGAGGAGAAGAAACAGAACCCATCTGTTCTCAGAGTTAGCCCTATTACTCAACAGCAGATTTTGGGTGTTACAAGAAGATGGCAAATTTTTAAGTATTTCTTTGTTTATTGTGGTATTGTTGGAGTGCTTATGGGATTGTTTCTCACAAGTGGAACAGGAAATTAGGCTGGCATTGGGTAATATGCATCTTGACAGGGATGTAATTCTTCGTGATTTTTTTTTCTCAAAGGAAGAAAAGTAATTTCCACAAATTTCTTCCTGCAATGGAAAAATCTTCAAAAACTACATGGTTTTTGAACTGTGAACAAAACAATTTGAATGTGGTGTTTCTTTTTGTACAGAAAACCTCATTTTCTGCACAGGTAACAGCATTTTCTCTACATAAAATACTATTTCTGCACAGAAGCAGTATTTTTTATATAAATATGTTGTTTTCTGCACACACATGCACACAGCCATATCACAAAACAAACAATGTGTATTTTTTTGTATAGAATAATTTCCAAACTGCAGATTGTCCTCAGTCTAGGATTCTCCTCATCAGGGTTTCCAGACACTTTTCTTTAACCATTTTTTGAATATTCTTGGGCATCATTTCCATTTCTGCACTTTGAAATGGGTGGGTTGGAGGTGCCCTTTGTTTCTGTGCACAAACAGCATAATGTCGTGGGGCAGCCTTTCTGGTTTTTAGCAAATTAAATGTACTTTTCAAGAATTAAATGCCATAAATATCTGGAAGTCATGTAGATTTATTTTCTGCTGCTCCAGGAACTAGAACACAAGCCGGAGATTAGAAAAGAGATTCCATTTAAACATTAGGAAGAACGTTTTTACTGTGAGAGATGTTTGATGGTGGAATGGACTGCCTTACCAGGTGATAGGATCTCCTTCTTTATAGGTCTTTCAACAGAGGTTGGGTGGGCATCTTTCAGGAGTGCTTTAATTGTGTGTTCTTCCACGGCAGGGTGTTTAAATTCTGAAGATTCTATGATCCTATGAAAAAGAGCAATTTTTCTTTTCTGTGTGATTGAGATCTGTTACATGGTTTCGCTACCTAGGTGGCAAATTGCTATCTCCCTATAGCTACAGTGACAATGTGGGAATGATACATAGCGTAAGTGGTGAAAGAAAGTAGGGCTCCTTCCCCCTCCATCTGGTGAATCAGCTGTTAATAGGAATGTGTAAGACAAATGTCAGTGGAAGATTGCTTTAGTAGTGACTTTGATTGTTCGATTACTGTGGTGTCACATTCTTCATGGTGCCATTATGTAGAGCTGTGTATGTTATTTCTTGCTATTCACAAGAAGCGAATTCTTTTATCTATTAATGGAGCCTTGATCCAAGGAAACTTGATGACACTTCGAGCATTTAGAAGAATTCAGGTTTTTCATTGTGTTTTGTATATTTTATTTTAATGTATGTCAGAGAAAGGCTATGTCAACCTCACTCTGTCTGGTTTGTCAGTAGATAACGGCAACTGGGTTGTGTACAGTAATCAAAGCAAGAACATCTGACAAAAATGTTTAGAATTCATGTACAGATGATCATATCTTCTTGTGTGATGTTCAAGCATTGGTGGTCTGTAGTTGAAACCATTCCATGACCCAGATTTTGGAAATAGGGTTCTAGATTATTAAATGGGTCACAAAACCTATTATCATTCTAATCCAGATACTTCAAGATCCAGAGCTGCTTTGTAATGGACTCTGGTCCCCTTCCCTTTTTTATATTTTCATATCTCCTGACAGCTTGACTGAGTTTCATGCAGTCCTAATTATAAGCCCAATGGAGGCCTTCCTACAAGCTGTCACTGCAACTGTTGCTTCCAAGCTAGGAAAAGGGAAGAGACTGGTGGGCACAGAAGAGAGCCAAGCTTTACATGGGTGTTAATTGAGGCTTGAATTATCTTGCATATGATGGTCACAAGGGATGAGATTTATGCATTATCTGCTGTTGGCAGCCAGACCTCTTCACTTTTGGCTCCCTCCCTCCACCACCCTAGTGGTAATTTGGCTTGACAAGAAAAGTCAAGGGATGAGGTCCCTTGCCTTCCCTTGCCTTTTGAAATTTAGTTGAAAAATTCTTAGAAAGGCCTTTTCTTATGGCAGTTCTCAGACAAAAGCTGGAGAAGGAGGAGAAAGAAATTAATTATGAGGCAAGTTAGGGAGCTTACCCATCACCAGTACAGATATTGCCTAATGAGGAATTAACCTCTAGAGAAGTTGTCAACAGGACCAGAACCATTTCCAACAGGATTTTGAAGTTACAAATAAATTCAGCCTGCATTTTCTATTTTTAAAACAATAAGCTGCTTTTAGAAGTTCTAAAGTCACACAGTTTGGGCAATTGTTCTCCCTCTGATGTTTGAAACTTGAAAATCAAATGAAAGTTCTATTTTTACTCTAAGACTTGCAAGAGCTGTGGGGTTTTGCTTCAAGAATATTTCCTTGTCCTGTGGTTTTTTTTATATAGGAACAAAAAAGCTATTCTGAAATTGATTGGACCTTATTCACTAGTGTCTTTTTGCCCTTCTGAAATGCAAACAAAATAAGAACAAGCTTATATTTTTATTTCTGAGTTTTAAAAACTTCTGTTTTTATTTACAAATTTGAAATAATGATTTTTTTTCCCTAGGGGCTTGGAGAAAAAAAAATATAGAGTTTAGTTATCACACTAGATCCCTTTTGCACTGTGGTTCCATTTAATTCATTGCATCCTATCTGGAGTAACAGATATGTAATAAAACATAAAACCTCTTGTGTTAAGTAGGCCATAAAGTGAATTAACCCTGCCATAAAGACTTGACACACAGTTATTGGGGACGGTTTTTGGATCAATGGTTTTTCAAAGTCACAGGAAACATAAGTTAAAGTCCAAGAGCCTTTGAATGTATTTGTGGTTCATTGATTTTTAAATAGGCAATGAAATCTGAGAGAGGTACAAAAAATTACACAGAGACCAAAATTAGTAAGAAGAGTTTGAAATTGTGGGGAGATAAACCCATAGCATACTGTCAATGCAGTATGAACCATAACCCAGCATAATCATTAGAAGATCACTTTCGAGCTGTTCCTCAGCCATTGAAGTGGCTATTTCCAGTGGCGGGTAGATGATCAGAGTCCACTCTGTGTTAACAGTGCAGTGCAGTGAGTCAGGGAAATATTCTGTTGACTATCATAGAGCAAAAAAAGGCCTGTCTCCATATTGGCATTGGCATAGTGAAGCTGTTGTGTACAACAAGAAAGCAAACAGGTTTTCTTTGTTATCAGAGATTGCAATTCATATCTGTTTAACCAATGTTGTGGTTGAGTTGTGATTAGTAATGGGTAAGTCTTCCTCAGCTTGAATTGGATAAGCCCAAACAAGCTGGAGAAAGTCCTTATCTCTAAGGCAATCCAAATACAGGGTTCCTGTGGAGTTCTGTATGTTGCAGATCAGCTTTTGTACAACAGAATTTCCCTCTTGCCTCCTCTCATTCTAGAGGCTGGTGCCCTCTTTATCTGTTCTAGAGGTTCCCCAAAGCCTCTGAAGCACAGGTAGGGTATGGTGGGCAGGGGGAGGCTGCAGGATGAGGAAATGCATTCTGGAAATGCTCTCCATTCCATACATGGATGGATGCTGTTAGATTTCACCAATAATTTCACCTCTCCCCACAAATCCATCTCCCACCCTGCCAACAAACCCACAGAGATTAATTCTTCCTCTTCCAGTTGTCTTAACATTCTGACATTTCAGTGTCCACAAGCAGGATGAAGTTTTCTCACTTTCTTCTCTCCTACCTGTTGAGATATTATATAGAACAATAACCTTTAAGAAATGTAGTTTTCAAAAAGACCAAAACAATGATGAGGACAGGATATTAGTTGGGAATGGCTAGGGAAGAGGCTTGGAGAGAGGTGGATAAAAGAGAAGTTTTGTGCCTTCAAGTAAGTTCTGACTTACAGCAACCCTAAGGCAAACCCATCATGAGATCTTCTTGGCAAGATTTGTTCAGAGAGGATTTTGCCTTTGTCTTCCTCTGAGGGTGAGATAATGTGACTTCCCCAAGGTTACCTAGTGGCATTCCATGGCTAAATGGGAATTCAGTCACCAGAGTTGTAGTCCATCACTCAGATCGCTACACCACACTGGCTCTCCATTCATAGCTAAAATCCCTTAAATAACCGACTTACTGTCATCATGAAAAGGAAGGAAACTAGTCTGGGGAGGGTGGAAATGTTCACCACACACAAAATGCCCATGAGAGTTAGAGTGCCAATAAGCATATTATTGTTTCTTACATTGATTAACATTGAATTGTGTGGTTTATCTGCACAGATGGTTTCCATAAACTCTTAAGCTAAAGCAAATTCTAATGCAGTTCCTTGATCACTCTTCAAATCTGCATAGGATTAATTTAGCCTTCCTTTCGGAATGTTCTTAAGCATTTTCAGTAGATCAACATGCTTTGCAATCTAATTAATACCATCACTCAATGACTTCATGCCTCAGTGACACTGTCTCCCAAAATACTTACGTTAGATGTGTTTCAGCCAATGCTTCAGCTGTATACTGTTGCAATCTGGAGGCAGTATAAAGAAAATCTTGTGGATTTGATGAACTATAATCTCCAATTTTCTGTCTACCTTCAGGTGTTAAAGTTTCTATGGGTTTTCTCTATATGACTGCGATTGCAAGTTGTGTCTATGTCCCTGACCTTCTTTTCTTTCCACAGTGAAATCCTTTTACCAATCCCATTTTAGTTCAAATCACTGCAAAGTTGTAATTCTGGCTTTTAGGTAACTTACAAAAATATATATGTGGTATAAACCAGTGTGTAATTGAGTTCTGTGCTTAAATGCTGATCAACTGTAAATAAGTCAAAACTGAAAGCTTCACTTTCTCTCTTGCTGCACTACGTATTTCAAAGTACCTAGTACATTCTTTCTTCAAAATCTAACTTTTTTTGTGAAGTATTTTCCAGAGTCCATGCCTCAAAGCCCAGGCATGTATAACTGGAATCACAGCACCCTCCCTGACTCAGCCACCATCCCCTTGTTTCCCTTATGTTAGATTTTTTTTTTATTATAAACCCCTGGGGCCAAAAACTAGCTGTCTTTACTCAGTAAAGCCCTCTACCCACTGTGAGCCTGTATGAGTAAATAAGAATCTGGTGAGCTTGGAAACTTCAGTGAACTCTATTAGTTCTCTTAGTATTTAACTTAGGAGTGGTTGGTTCTGAACTACAGTTGTTACTTTCACCTGACTTCTTTCTGGCACTGTGTTTGGGAAGAGGCCCAAAAGAAAAGCCTTAGAAGACTAGTAATAAGGACAAAAATTTATCTGATGTTAGTTGGTGGTCTAACATCATTTTGCATGCATTTCTTTTTTAAAACTTTAAAAATCATTGCATTGTTTCTGAGACACTTCATCAGCTTTGTATTTCACCCCAAGTAAGGTTTGGCTTATTTTTAAACAAGATGCCAAGGTGTGCATTAATGTTTGTATGTGTACGGAGGAACTTCTTATCTTCAGCTTTTAAAAGAATACCATCATATTTTATTCCAAACTACAACAGTATTCTCTAATTCCTTCTTCATTGTCACATGTCCAGATGGAAACAACAGAATATAGAGATCATCATGGTAGATTCAGCATGATACTTTTTATATATAAGTCTCAGCTTTGTCATTTACAAGTTAGCTAAATATTTCCCACACAGTGTAGGGCGGGACGCAGTGATGAGAGTATTATGGTACAGGTTTGGGAGTCTGTCTGATAGCTTGTGTTTAGATTGAAAAATATTATGTTCTCTTCCCAGTTGATTCTCCCTGAGTAAAACGAAGGTGCACCACCCCTTCTGGAAAATTGTTTCCTAAAGAAACAGAACTTTGGCTGAGGGAGCAATGTCCAATGGAAATATGTGCGATTTTTAAGGTCATATTCCCTTAAACAGATTGGTAAAGAGGTCCTTGCCAACCCACTTTTATAACAGGGAAATATTGCTTCGGGTGAGCACATAGGAAAGTTGTAAAACATGGAAGATATAGAAATTTGTTGTTTTTCAGTGCCTTCAAGTAACATCTGACTTATGGCAACTCTAAGCTGAACCTATCACAGTGTTTTCTTGGTCTGAGAGTGTGTGACATGGCCAAGGTCGCCCAGTGGGTTTCCATGGCTGAGCAGGGAATCAAACCCTGGTCTCCAGGGTCATAGTCCAGTGCTCAAACAACTATACCATACTGGTAGATTCCACCAAATCCTTCAGTCTGGAGAAGTACCACAGATGACTGATAGAAACATATACATCCAGTGGCATTTACAATCAGGGAAAAATCTACACTGGCTACTATAAATTAAGTTAAAATTACTGAACTTGAGGGAAGTTTGACCTCTGTACCACATTTTTATCATCCCAAATGGAATTGTGAGCTAAAATCTAATTGCTGGTCCCAGCAAGAGAAGGTCTCTGAATTATTTGCTGAAGGGAAGTCAACGCTTGTTGAAATCACATGGGTTCCATAGGGACTAGCAGCTTGATTTAGGACCTATTCTCCTACTCTACTGTTTTCTGCAAGTGGCTTCTTCTTTAAATACCCATTAGCAAAAATCTGAATCTAAATAATCTTTCTGTGAACATACATATCAGATGTAATGTGCATCTGGTGCCCTCATGCTGGGCTTCTTTAAGGCAACTAGTTCTCCATTATATGAGCATAATTTATGTATGTATGCATTTATTTATTTGACTGATACCCCTTCCTGTCTCTTAAGAATTCCGTGTGGCTAATATGCTAGGCTAGATAAGCATTTGGTCTGAACCTGCACAGTTCTTACAGAGATATATATAGATATAGATATATAAAATCAAAAACTATGGTAGCTCTAGGATACCATTAACAAATAATTATCCTTTTATTCATGCTGGATGTATCCCAGTAACTATGAGCTGATGCATATATTCTGTCACTGAAGGTCTCATTACTTAACACATTTACTTAGAGGCAATTCAGACTGAATCAATAAAATTGCTTCTGACTAAACATAGAACCACATAGAATATATCATATCTAAATGAGTCATTTGCTTCTATGGAAACCGCTGATTTTGACTTGAGATGATGTGATACCAAAATAATATCTATGGCATCAGGTCTGTGATAGCTGTTTCCTACATGCAAGTTACCACATGCAATCTTGTAATCACCCAATGAGAAACATGAATGTGCAACTCAGTTCTTGAGGTGCCACTAGTAAAGGACTAACATAGCCATTTTTGATGTACAGTGACCTAAGAAATAATAGGAAAAGAGAGAATAACTAGATAAACTCCATTGTAGAATGATCCTAATTAACTAGCATGGGGAAAAAATCTACTAATTTGAAAAGCTCATAGCCTGAGTAGGACTTTAAATATGCTCAGATAACTGCTTTTGAATAGATCTTTTGGAATGAAATCTGACTGGAGGTCATTAAAATTAAGCAAGTCACTTCTGGCTTTACCTTTATGTAATTCGCTAATGCGATGATGAGGGAGGAAGTTGGCAGATGTGATGTTCTGGCTAGGGGAAAAAATAATATGATCTTCTAGTACTATATAATGTAAAGTAATCAATGTGGGCAGGTCAATTAGCAATACAAATGTGTCAAAGAGAGGGAAAACATGTATTCAATCACAATGATTCCGTCTTGTCAACATAGGGTGAATTAATAACATGTCATTAACACTGAAGTTAAAGTCTCTGTAAATTATACCTCAGTGCTCATTAGAGTTCTCCAAAATGACATTCATTTGTGACAGCTTGGCTCAGCATTGTATCAGGCTTCGTGACAAAGTAATACAGTCCTTGATTTGTACACTCTCATTTCAGAAGCAAGGCTACTAATGTATCTGGTGAACTGAAATATACTTTGGGGGAAATATTTTTTTTTTATTGTGGCTACTTATAACAGTGTCTTCACCTGTAAGTCACTTGGGTTCAGTTCTCATTTTGGCCAGACCTCAGTAACTGATCTCAGCTACAGCTGAGTCAATGGGATTTACATAACTGTTGATTCACCACTCAGCAATTGATTTAGTGAGTCTCTTGTAGTTGAAAGAAGTAGTTGAATTTAGGCTTTAAATGCCAGTTTCAATATGCATTTTAAATATATTTTTATAATATCTTTTAAAAATATATTTTTATAGTTTTTTAAACTTGAAACTGCCCTACAGAATGTGAATAGCTGTGTCGCATATTGTATATATGCTGTTTTTAATTGGTTTTTACTTATTTACTGAATGTTTTCAAAGGGGTTTTATTGATTGTGCATCTGTCAGAGACTCTGATGGATTGAGAGGTGATAAATAAATGTCTTGAATGAGAGGGTGAGTGGGTGAGTGAATGAGTGAGTTCTGGAGCTTCAGGTCAGGTTAAGTCATGTGTCATTGTTAAAGACTGAATTGCTCAATCATCCATACTTACCCATTATTATTTTCAAGCAATTATATAGAATATGAATTGGAGCTCTAGAGAGGGTGCAAAACTTTTGAGTATGATGTTAAAGTTTGCAGGGAGGGAGGTTCTGTGGAAATGAAAGAAATTCCTATAGCCTTCTGGCCAGGACTTTTAAAAAGAATCTCTGGCCTCTGCCAAGGAGTAAAGAGCAAACTCTTCTTGGTACAGTTTGGTATTGTCTCATTATTTTCAAGGTGAATGTTCATTAAAGAATGTCATCTATTTTGGAGAATCTTCTCATATATCATAATGTTGGTGCATAGGTGCTAGTGATTCCATGTGGTTACACCTTGTTGAATTGGACTCTAAAAAATTTAGGCCCCGGCACAAGCCATGTCTAAAAACCACTTAGAAATTCAACCACTCATGCAGAATAAGAATTCACTTACATAAATAATCATTATAAATATGCATACATACAATCTTGTTTTATACTCCAATTTCAGGAAGGAAAGACATAATAATATAGGTAAGCATAATGGGTTGGATAAATTCATATTTTGAACTCTTTCTGTCTGTGCAGTTCACCAAGCCCTATTCAAGAATGACCTCTCAAACTCTCCTCAAGCTTAGATCTTGATTTCCCCATTTTAACCATTAGATTCTGTGCAAAAAGATAAAAAGAGAAAGCAGGGGAAGTTTATGAGATTAGAAGGGTGAACCCAATGCACCAGGATGTCTTTATTATTGCTCTCATCAGCAGAGTGCTTGCCTTCCATTATATAAAATAAGGCTGGCATAAAGAGATGTTGGTGCCAAACTCATGGGAGCTGGAGTTGTCACCCAGAACTGGGCT